>LR737380.1:38615994-38651140 GCA_902655005.2 Marronus borbonicus | reverse complement strand
TACAGCACTTACCGAAATGAATGTTTCTGAACAACATTAACAGGATTCTATGTCAGTTGGGAAATGTCGCATAAGCGAGTGTTTAAGAAAAGCAATTTTGTGGAGAAACACAAATTTCACGTGAAAGTTTCCGTCGGATGATTATTTGCAATTTTTCTAAAAGCCCAACAATTACGATGCTTCGAATAGCTTTATGTACTTTTGCTAACGAAGTACTATTAGGAAGGAAGTGGTGTAAAAAAACGGTTCCCAATGGTTTCCGCATTATTTGGATCATGTACGAAAGGGCCCGTGTCAACCTATGTAAGGGAATGCTCAAAAAATTCTACAGAGGAACTTCATAATCCGTACATAGCATCGTAACAGATGATATATTCCCAGCAGCAATTAACTCAATCCAACAAAAAATGTTCGATCACGAAGCACGTCCAAGGAAACGTTTGCTTGTTTTTCCTTTGTACTGCTTTAGAGGAACAAGGAAGAGTTAAAGATGCATAAATCCATTGTATTCACACATTACGCTTCAGCATACCAATATTACGTATACACGTGGCAATATATTATTTTCAAGCAAAAATTATTTGATTCGTGCCCAAATACGTAAAGTAACCGACTTAATTTTTTCTCCTTCGAGCTCGAGCTTTTCATTTCGCATTCCTGCCCGTCGAAGGGGCGGTAAAAGACCGAACAAAGGATAGGGGGAGAAGGGGATGCAACGCAAAAGGCGCGTATTATGCAGTATCCGCACGAGAGACGCACCGTACCGTAGCAGCGCAAAGGCCAAGAAGACGAGAAGAAGAAGGTGTGAGAGATAGAGTGGTCGGGTGTTCGGGCGGGCAATTAGAACGCCTTTTGCAAGAGCCTAATGATGGGTCACACGGTCGCCCCGAGGCTATCGCGGACCACCCAAGCCCAGCCGCGGTCTTTCGGACCTGCCCCCGTGCCGTGCTCCGAGTGCACCTTCTTTATTATGTTATTATACAGATATCATTGATGGCTTGATTCCATATCAACCACCTGGAGTCGAACGCTGACTTGCAGATGTATTGGTTGTCATCGGCGGCTATCATTTATCATCGACGTGGCCCTCTCGGTGTGTCTTCTAATGGGTTTGTGTTTGTGCGCGGGTTGTGTATGTTCCGCAGTTGATCCGTTACCGCCCGCTTAGGTGACCCGATCCTCATTCGATTAGTTCTTAACTCTGATAGCTCCTATCCGCACCGGTGTCTCTGGTAGACCTGTCTATTCTTGATCGATAAGTTCATGTTTATGTTCCAACATCTAGATAGTAATAGGATCATTGTGATCAACCAGATGCACGAAAGAAAACCTCACGAATCTACTCGAATTGCGTAACAGCGCTTTTCGTTTAATTTGTAAGCGATTCTGTTATTTTTTCGAAAGATGAATTACTCATATCCGTTTCTTCTTGACATTGCTTATTTTGCTCAGGCGCTTTATTTGCTTTCTTCCTAGTTCCTTTCTGAACAACGTATTATAAATACGTTTTCCACAACTTAATAATTTACTCTTTAAGTTAAAACATCCTAAAAATTTCTTCATATCGTCAAACTAAATTCTTTTAATTGCGTTACCAGACCGATTCGAAAAAACGGAAATAAACTTAAAAAATCTAACGAAGCAAAAAGCACTGGTCACTTGCAATATTGTCATTATCAATATAGGGACGGTCTCACTTATTTTGAGTTAAGTTATGCCTCAATAATAGCTTTAATTTTTTTATCTTGGTGAAACCCAGAGGCTCATAGGTCAAAACCAGCATCATAATCAGAACGAGTTAAATGCTTCAACAGTATGTAGATAAGCCCAATAGTCTCTTATTCTTAACGAAAACCTTTTGATATCGAAGTTATTCGGACGAGTCGTGAATTACTACCAAACAAAAATAAAGGAAAGCTTATTACTTTAATGGTCGCTTATCTTGCAAGGCATACAGCTACATTCTATGCTTTGGTTCTTCAGCTGTGCTTAATCGAATTATGAAACAATTATTTCACTCTCGATATTCAACGATCGTATCGGAGATAAAAGGCACACACATATGCCTTGTTATGGTACAACACGGTCGACAAAGAGAGGGAATGTATGTTAGTGTTATATTATAAATCGCGTTGTGCTATGCAACAAGTTCTAGTTCATGGGCAAGGCTACAAGACAGATCGGTTATTAAGAGGTCTAGCACGGTATCGCGTTGGCGGCGTATTATTAATGGCTATTAGGGTTCTCGGGTTTCCTTGCGGCCGCAACTCATCTTCAACGCTAGTTAAATATCGGCAAAGATTTAAGATGTTACACGGATACAGATAATCTGCTCTTTCTTATGCTATGCGATCGTATACACCCTAACGGATATCTGCATTAAGAACCTCCGCTCGGTCTATGTTTTCCATTTCGTGTTTCTTTCTTCCTCTCATTCTTTCTGTGGTGATTTTTTGTTCCTGTCGATGCGGTTGTTGGTGTTGTCTTTGTTGTTATTTAGTGTATCTACGTATGCGAGACGCATTCCCCGCGGTTCGTCCGAAAATATACTTCTGTTTTTTTTTCTTTTTTGAGGTTCATTGAGTAATGATCATCACGAATCCATTAATGATCTATAACGACAAAGGTGCATCAATTAGTAACTGTTACTGTACCTATAAATAATCGTTTATTTGTCACAACATGATGTATTTGTTTTACTCATAAGGAAACATCGTGAAGTAAGTGCGTATGTGTCTCTGCGTCTGTTAAGGAGCATACACTAAACCCAAAACCAAGAAAAAAAATATTTCTGAAACAGAAACGGAGCATGACCATCTGTCTTATCTAATTACTCCATTTTCAACTTAAGCCTTCTCCAAATTGACCAAATTAATATTTATCCGCGTTTCTCGCGATTATGCATTATCGAAGTAATAAATGTATTCATTTCAGAAACGAACGATATCGAAAAATTAATTAAATTAAGTAAGCGAGATTATACGAAATTTATTCCTGTTTTCGTATATTATCCGACCAACGCAAATCGGAGGACATAAATAAAGGCATATATTCTGATCGCCATCCAATAGAAGGGTAAAAATCCACCAGTTGATCCGTCTAATTGGCCGCAAATTGAAAAATGCTACAAACGCCGATAACGCAGTAATTTATATCAACGGCCAGTTGGTATCATCGTGGACATTACGATTTAAACTAGTCGCTGTGAAGGGAAATATTCTGAGCTTTAATGCACAAGTTAAGTGTATGCTTATATGGTATAAACAAATTGTTGGTTAAATAATTACGTAAAGGCTTTCGCTATCGTGTTTCCACTTTAATTACATATAACCTAAACGCAAAGTGCTGTAATTTGGATATTAAATAAAATAACCAAAAAATTTTCGTTCGTGTTTCGTATTATACGGATATTTAATTTTATTTATTTTTTTATTTATTATCTTAGTTTTTTGAGACTTTACATTGTCCACGATAGCACTTATTACACAGACATGACCGGTTACAATATTTGTTGGAGGGAGATAGACTTAAAACTTACGTTTCGTTTCCATAATTGAAATTCGTTTAAGTGTGATAATAATTAAAATTAATGAACTTTTAAAATCGAACAATGTAGCATCAATTAGCCAACTAGCCAATTAGCAGTAAATTGCCCTCTCATGAATATCTAAGATAGGAATGCAATATATGTTTTGCTCGGATTATTGTCGAATTAGTCGATTAGAGTTATTGGAATCTTTTACCTGTCGTCTAATTAGAGAACTATTAGTCGATATCTGGGAATCCGGTTGCGAGCTACTTTTTTTCGAATCCGTAATAGAAGCTACTCCAGTCACCTTCTACTGTGCTCACCTAAGGAATATAGGAGACCCCTTCTGCGTACATTTACATGTTTTTGTAGATAGCAATTTTTCGTATTCGTCTGAACGAAACAAATACTTTAGTAACTTCTCCCCAATTGGTATCAAAAATGTTTAAGCTCTCATGAAAGAAGATCTAAATAAACTTGGTTTATAAACAAACTCATATAGAAGTAACAAAAAGATATCGGAGCCAGATGAAGAATGTTAATAGTGATATTGACAAATAAGGAGTCATAGAGGAGAAGACACAAGAGACACAAGTTTACTGTCCTGTTGTAGGTTTCGTGAAGCTAATATTAATAATAAATAAACGTCATCATTAGGTCGTATTTGGCAACGAAGATTTAGGAATTCCTAAAACACACGCTCCGAAACAATTAAATATTTTATGTTGTGTGCTATGCATCGATATGCGAGTGTTTGCCATGTCCTTGCTATCATTATCGACTATACAGTAAAATAAATGTTTCACGAAGGAGCTAATATACGCATAAGAATTTTTTGTACAGTTTTGCGAAGCTTAATTGCTTAATGACTGAGAAACCCAGTGACATCGATTAGAGACTAGACCAATATATTTCTTCTAACTCGCAAGCGAATAACGCCAAAACAACATTATCAATTACAATTTCTCCTTCGCGCTGCCTTCTTGTCAACATTTCTCTTTCGATAGACCTAGCTTAGATTTTTCCGACGGAATACACGGGTTCTATTTTTAGCGCGCAATGCAAAAACGTATTCGCAATGATCTCGTTCCGTTCGAGAATTTATTTCGATTAGCGTCGAAACAACTCTTTAATCTTCATTCTCGAAACGTTATCATGTTGTTATTGGGCAATGTCGATCGATACTTAATGCATATTTTCCAACGGATTTATTCCGCTCGCTTTCACAGTCCCCTCGATCGTACCTATAGGTACTACACCGCGTGCATGCATATGGTAGGTGCATAGCCATATATATTTCTTCTCTCCTCTTCACACTGGCTCACGAGGTTACTTTGCATACCATCGCTGTGTGTGTATGTGTAAGATGCCGTGTAAAATACACGTATACACGTTTACGTGTGTTTAAAGCGCTCCAGAGGCATTAATTACAACGACAAATACTTACTTTGTTGTTAATTAAATAGTTATTTACAACTTGTTTTGTAAAGTGTGTAGGTTTTTTCCAGCAGTAGATGCGGCTAGAATTTTATACGAGGGTACATCGAAAATTTAATCTGGATTCGTACTTAATTGCTGTAGTATGATGGTTGCATACGCATATAAGATGCCGGGCTTGTTCATAAAATTCCGAACAGAATATTAATCTGCCACAATCAGGAGTAGATCCTCTTGCCTCTGAGTCATCGAGCCGTTTCCCCAAATTTTATAAAAATTTGGTATCTTTGTGCGTATCTTTGTCCGATAAAGATTTTATTTTGCATATTTCCCAATTTTAATAATAATTTCAATCTATAATAATAATAGTTGTAAAATCGTTTCCTTCATTTATTTCGACGTAAAACTCGACAATCTGCGGTAACTTTAACGGTATTTCATATTAAAGAAAAATTATCGAGACGTCCTCGTACGTCCACCTCTGTGGTATCTACATTCTTCTCTTTTCTTTTATGTGCGTGGTCCCCTTTTCGTCCATGTATCGCTTACGATGGATAAATAATGCCTAGATATTAATACTGAAGAAGATATCGTGACCGTTGGATCGAAATTGTCTCCAGCACGCAATCGAGTGGCTCGTTCTTTAATAACTTATTTTACTAGCTAGCCACACGGAGATGTACACACATATCGCGCATATACGTATACTCACACATACGCAACGTGCCATACATTCTTTTCCTTTAATTGCCCTTGATGGGGGTCCTAATGATGTCATTTCGCATCGTACAAATTAATATTATTGCTATGTAAAATGAATTGGCATAAATACGTTTGACTATATCCCGGCGTTTATTGAATAAGTCCGTACACGAAAGTGTAATGAATGGGAACGGGTTCGCAATTATTCCATTCGGTTTTCCGTCTCGTTTCCTGGAAGAAGCGTTCCTTGGAAATCGATATTTTACATTATTTGTTAAGTTGCTGGCGAGGCTGCATAAAGTGTTAGCAATTAAAGAAGACCAATTATATACTGGTAAGGTTTGTAATTAACGTGTAATGTAAAGCATGAGTTGTAATTAGGCGCTTATTATAATGATGAATGTTTATTAAATCTGTTTTAATTTTTTTTTCTGGCTTACATCGCTGTGGTCCTTAACTTTTTGTTTAATTTTCTTGCCCGCGGGAGTAATAACTGGTATCCTTGTTAAGTTATTTATTTGTGCAAGTTCTTTGCTTTTTACCCTTTTACCTCCTTTACGCTGATAATTCAAAGACCCTTGATTCTGATGTTGATATTGAAATAAAATTCACCCTCCAGACCTAAGAAAATTTCAATCAATCAAATCAATCAAAATCAATCAAACGAGAGTTTCCTATCGTGTACTTTCGAACGTTACATCTTTGATGATGGTAAATACTGCAGAATCTACTAAATAATATTGTCTCACAACACCTACTGGCTCTGCCTTTAAAGAAGAAATTACAAGGGCGTTCTTAATTGTTACGGAACAGAATTGGTAGAATTTCTTTAATTTCTCTAATTAAAAATTTCCTATAAATTTGAAGTTATATAAATCTCCGTGTTATCTTTACAACTCCAATTAATGATAGCTTCATGTTTTTCGTCTTCTAGCTGTTCTTCATAAATATCACAATCATTATCGCATCTTCACCTTCGGTAACGTCCCTGTAAGGTGGGCTCTCTTCTGTTGCTTTAGTTTTTTGATATTGATTGCCATCGTTGCGATTAATTTGTTTCTTTGTGATTACCACAGCTCCCTTACACATCTTTCTTCTGGACTGCTTCGATTCTTGTTTAGCCACACAAATGTGCAGTTTTGGTTTTGATTATTATAATTCGTAAAAAATCTACTTGTAAGGTTCATCTCCTTCTGCTTCTTCGCATTGGTTATTATTGCTCTTTTTTTTGTTACAGTTGCATTGTATGGAAAGACGCCTGTCTTCCACTTCGGTCAATTTCAGAAGAAGTTTCTTTCTAAATTTTGCTAACTAATACGCTAAATGTTTTTTTTTCTTCGATGTGTCCTTGTCACTCTATTAAAGCAGTATCCCATTTGTTTTTCAGTGATTTGAAAACACTGAGATATACCGATTGCGGAAGATGTAATGAGCTAGGAGGAAGTTAGATAATAGACATTTTCGCGGGCAAGTGTGATGAGCCGTGCGCTTTTTAGATTATTTTTCCGTGTACTGGAGTTTGGTCCGTTCCTTCCGACATACCCGTGTGTGTACTTAATTGCATGATGTTTAAAAATTATTTCGGTGAAAACGACTAACCTGTACGGTATATAAAACTAGTTAACTATAGATACATAATACGTATGTACATAGCAATTCAAATATTTGAAATGTTATTGGTTACGATACGAAAAGTAATGGAAAAGCCATCAGAATTAACGATATGTGTGTGGGTATGCGCGTTAAATAAAGACGTACAAAGTAAGAGCGTAGCATTAATCGATTGTATCGGAACGATGAGAAAGAGACTGTACGATCGACCGGTCCACGAACGAACGGGCTCACAGACTCTCTGGAAGTTCAATCTAAATATAATCATGACTCAAAATTTAGAACTTTTAATCAATCGGTCCATTCAGGTTGCGTGATCAGGGCATGTCCACGGCAAATTTATATCCCGAACCCATGAAGATGGCTTAAGTGCCCCCCCAGGAGCCAATCTGTGTGGTCTGTGTCCGGTGCAAACCTTATCATCCGCATTATACTGCGATTACTCGCTCTGACAACTCATTTCATAATTATCACTCCGTTTGTCAACTGTTAACTATAACATGCTGAAGATATGACCCCCATTGCCGCATATATTTATGCATTATTTCGGTGGCCCCCAGAGAAATGAAGATGTTCGCGTCGTTCTTTTTCTATGTTTTTTTCTTGTGCCCGTTCATATCAGCGCTCCTCGCGTATATACCGGTAAGGTGTATGTGTGTGTTCGCCCTCCTTCTTCTCCTCCTCCGTACGTTTCGTTTTGTTCGTTCCTGTTCGGGCATTAAAGTTTGTAATTAAGCGGAGGTGAACGGATTCGATGCAGACCTTAATACTAAAAAAATGTTGTTTTATGCGTTTGGTAAATGTGGTGCGCTTTTAGGTCTTAAAATAAACGCGCATATTTCTTAGCTTAAATGCGAATATTTTCGTTTAGATTAAAAATTCGATTTCGTAAAATCCAGAATAAAATGAAGATGAGGATGATACGATTACCTACATCACACTTACCGAATTCGGAGCGGTATTTCAGGATTGCCGTTCAAGGTTTGCTCACCACACAATAACATTCAAGATGTTTATCAATAAGGGTTGGGTTCCACGTTTGCGTTTTCTTTTGAAAATCGGCTACTGCTGACTAATTAGTACGATTCATAGTTTGAATTCTTCAAATTAACTCCTATTAACTAGAGCTTTTTCTATCATCCACGCTCCAAAGATAATAGGCCATAAAATTTAGTTAGAATTTTGCGATAGCATGATTAACCTAACTAGCTATATTCTACTTTGTTCAAGGACACGCTTTTCTGGTATCAATGAATAAAAGTAAAACAAAATAAAAAGCTACCACCACATAAACGAAAACCATTTATTATCATTGCCTTAACAGTGTTGATATGATGTATTCGCAACGGATACAGAATGCATGTGCAAGATTTATATATGGGATCTATCGATTTGATCGCGTTTCGCCTGCCCTTAAATGGGCTAACTGGACGACTATTTCATGAACCGAGATATCTGTATCGCAGATTGGACTTTAGAGCAGATGTGCATGCAATCAACATTAGATCTAGAGGGTTGCAATGGCAGACCTTCTCAAAAGGAAGATACGAAATTCGAAAATCAAAGCAAACGTTAACAATCAAACTACACTCATAGTCGCAATGGCATATCTTTAAAACTTGTTCTAAAGATGAGTGGCAAAGACCTTAAAAACAACTAACGTAATATAAATATTTTAATTTCTAATAAGAGAATTGCTATTGTCCTGTTATTACCACAATTAAAGGTAAAGTAACTACTTTTTTATTTAAATGCAAATACGCATTCGACATAAACATTGAGAGTAGCATTTACGCTGGTGATTACAAAGAATATTTTCAGCTCTTCAATGCGCAGTAAGTGCTGCAGAACCGTTTTTGCAAATTTTTATTCGATTGAATTGGGATGTTATTTTCCAATTGATTCGATTCCCTACCTCTTAGTAGAGTTCAAAGATATGCGCCCGTTTGGAATGGGAATTATTTTGCATAATACCTGCCGAACCTCGCACATTCCAAATTCCACCGCAAAATATTTATGTAAATAAAACTTGCCGCAGCATCGCTGGTACTGTTTAATTTGATCAATCTTGTTTGCACGATCAACCTACGATCAATGTGCATTATATACGCCTATAAACGTACGTACGCATATGACTCAGATTTTATAAGAAGAAAAATCTGTTTATAAATTCTGCTACAGTACGCGCGCGTCTGTAATCCATATTTCATGAGATTTCTACTACTTAGGTAGCTTCAAGTGTCTGCAGAAAATCTGGAACATGTATTAAGTTGTAAATCAACCAACAATGTAGTCTACATAATCCCACTGAAACAATATACATAGAATTCGGACGGAGCGAGCATATTTAAAAAAATGCCGTTAAATCCGTACGAAATACGATCTTCCATTATCAAATCGGTAGGTAAATATACAAGGCTATTCGATCGCGAGTTTACGAGCTATTTCATATCCGTAAGGAAACTTTTATTACGGGCTTATATCTTTTGTTAAATGCTTTTATGCTCGTTTAAAAATATTTATTATAATTTCATGGGACCAGTGAAAAGCTAGATAATAATTTTAATCCAGTAAATTTTCGGGAATACAAATATTTTCGATACCCTTCAGAGATTGAAGGTTAAGTGGTAAATTTAATTCGAATGGCGCAATTTTCGATACTTTTTATATCGGTGCGGAAGTATAAGGTTATTTAGAGATAAGTTGTGTTGTTTGAAATAGCCGTAACCTTCTCAAATTTGTAGATTCTACAAAAATTTAAGCGCCAGATTGTTCGTAAACATTTGGTCCAACTACAAAGTCATCCTTCTGAATTAAGAAGAGCGTTAGCGAGAACATTCTCAGGAATGTTGTTGTCGTTGGCTGTAACCAGCCAGATTCACATCCAGTGACCTAGCAAACTGTTGGAAAAATACCGACGGATCGCCAAATGTTTTGCATAAGAATGTCTATACATTATTGTCTATGCGAGGTGAAGCATCGTCTTGTATGAAAACAATGTTGTCAATATGATGCTGGTAAAATTGCAACATTTAAAAATACCGCTATCCATTTATCGTTACTGCTTTTTAATATGTCCGAATGTAACATTTCTTCGTAAAAATAAGGTCCTATTAAAAAATTTGACGTAAAGCCACACCAACCTTGAGATCCAAGTATACCCTGCTGAAGAGTGGTATTAGCATTACTTTCTGATCATATCCTGCAAGCTGTGTGTGTTAACACCACAATTGTGCCTCATCTGTTCAAAAGACTTTGTCCAGTCATTTAGAGTTATTCCGATTTTGCTAAGATTTATAAAACGAAAGTAACACGAATCTGCTTAACTTGTTCGTTAAGTTAGGTAGGTGTTAGTATAGTCGAACTTCAATAATAGAAAAGCAATCAAGAAAGGTGACACGTACATCTTAGAGTAGATGGAGCTAACTAGACCCGACGTTAGTGGCTGTAACTTAACACATGCTAACTATTGTGGTAAATAGTAATAGTTATTAGTCCTTTAGTGTTTTATATCTTACAGAAGCTATCTTTTAACTATCCTAGAACACCATCCTTTGGAAATGAAAAATTCCTCTCTAGTAATATTTTGAACAATCGTCAATAAAGTCAATTTTGTAGTGTTTTACGTATTTGCGAGCGCCAGTTCTGAATGTAATAATGAAATTTTTTTCTTACAAACCAATTTCTTTTTTCACATTTCAAAACTCGAGACTGCTGCATAAACGTCTTTTGGAAAGGTGGAGAAAAGATGGAACTTGAATATACTGGTTGATTACCACTGTATGCTTAGAGTGGTTCATTACTATCTCTTAGCCCGGGATAGCGGGTTCATTCTCATCATTTCTAACCTTTTATAACTTCTAACTACTCTAACTATCTTCTATAACTACTAACTATTCGCACTATTCTCTGTATTAGGCTCTCAGAGTAGGAACCGCGGCTGCAAAAGGATGCATCTAGAGATGAATATTGCAAACAGTAAAAAGATTTTAAGCCAGTGTTCAGTGTAAGTTAAACCGATCTGAAATTAATAAGTGGTTGTAATTGGCTTGTTTTCTCATTTAAATAAATAATGTTGTCCCATATAATCGGCATGCTTTAATTCGAAGGCATGTAAACGAATTATTACATAATCGTATTTTTCCATTCTTGATTCTAGGCTCAGAATATTGAGCCATTTCGCATTTTCCACGAAAAATTGTATCCTTGGATACTACTAGATTATCTTTTACTATTTATATAACATCGTGACACAAAAACGCGCTGTATCAAACAGTAGTCTTGGATATTGATAGGAATTTCATGTGAGATACTCTCCAGATCAAGACGTTGAGCTCTGATAAACTTAATAATGCTAGAAGGAACTTAGTCATAAAAGCAATCTATTTCGAGAATCCTTGAGGCTCCAAGGAAATATTTTCTACTTCAAGCTTTTCTTCTTTTTGTAAACAAAATCTTTAGAAAGCGGATATAAGCTTAGTAAACGAATACGACCCACGCAAATTTACGTACGACACCTGTATGTTTCTATTTTTATATACCTACGTTTTCCAGCGCTTTTTTTCCCGTTGATTCCTTAAAAACTACTAAACAGACTGAGGAGCAAACGAACTAGCGCAATTTACATCTCGATCGAATGTATCAAAAAGCAATAGGCAGATGCGACTAAACAAACGTTGCTTTGCAACAAGTTAGGCAAAATGCGTATATACCAACCGCATGCCGCATGAGGCATAAGCCATGCTTAAACCTAACTTACTGACTTTTACGTTGCAATTTTTACGCTTAAATCCTTGAACGCTTTTTAACCAAAATAAAGCATCGTTCGCACTCTATATTTAAGCTCCTTTGACGGACGTGTGACTATTTCAATTCAACAACATAAAGCAGACATAAATTGATTATTACGATTACGTAGATAGCCAGGGTTTATTTACGTTAATTGTATTTTTACACTTACCGTGAAATATTTCCTGCTAGCGCCCGGTTACCGTGAGTAAGGAGCGAAGCAGGCGAGCTTGACGAAATGGTGCAATGCTTCTTACTTGGATCAGATCGAGGTAAACGATTTATATTGGGCAGACATGTTTGGGTCAATGTCGGAAAATCTAAACAATGGTAAAGTTTGTCCGATACGCCATCAGGAAATGCGGTCCCTTTTCATTAAGTAATTTATAATGAACGTTTAAATAACAAATGAAATTTTGCTTTTCATACCTTTCGATTGAGTTTGGCTTTAATTGATTTACGAATAGTTTGCCCAACTCTAAATGGATTTCGACTTTATTTGCTTTAGAGCACAGCTTAATTCGTAGTATTGAAATGCTAACTGGGCAAAGTTATGGCATAATTTACACCGGTTGATATAGTTCCTAGTTTTTCAATTCACGGCTTGACTTATACCAGCGTTTATAAATACTTGCTCTTCTATTAGTCTCTTCGTTTAGTTAATTCAATTTTAGAATAATAGAGTTGAAGCTCGAGGTGCACCTTGTAACCGAGCTCATAAGAGGATCAGAATCCTTAGTAGAAATGTCTTTCGGGTGATATCGCGTAGTTAAAATTTTACTGGACGTTGACACGAGAGAGACGCACGCCTTAGGCATATTGAAAAATCTGCAGTAGCAGAACACCTGCACCAACAAGGAGACCACCGCATAAGCTACAGCGACGTTAAGGTATTAGCCAGGGCCAGCCACTACTACCCGAGGATAATACGCAAATCGATAGAAATAATGAAGAACACCAACTTCAATTGTGAAGACGGATACAAGATCAGCAACACGTAGAAGTTAGCACTACGGAGTCGTCATACAACGAACGACGCGATTCAGCGGAACG
Organism: Marronus borbonicus; assembly: GCA_902655005.2. NCBI lineage: Eukaryota > Metazoa > Arthropoda > Insecta > Coleoptera > Scarabaeidae > Marronus > Marronus borbonicus. The sequence continues at coordinate 38,638,020 of LR737380.1, read as the reverse complement.
GAACGGTTATGGATCAGCAAAGCGGAACAGAAATGGGATATATAACGAGGAGCAAGAGACAACAACAACAGTAGTCTTTAGAAATCTTCTCTTCAGAAGATTTCTGACAGGATGGTCAGCGAAACGTCAAGTAAAATTTTAACTACGCGACATCACCCGAAAGACATTTCTACTATGGATTACGGTCGTGAAAGCCTACACTCAACTATAAGATCAGAATTCTGTTGTGACCTACAGGAAAGCTACCAAAGGTGAAATTGAAAAATGGAGGAGAAACTAAAACAACTAAAAAACACGGGATTTTATTGATTGGCCAAGAAAGTAGATATCCGTTTACTTATCTACAATCTGGAATGTATGGAATAAACGAAGATCTGGTATTATAAGGGAGTAAGGGCATTGTTACAGCTAACGACAGAACGACGCGTATAATTAAACAAAATCTCAACCTGCATACCTTACTAATTCGAACCCAGCCAGCTACGAAGCTTGTGTTATCCATGAGTACTTACCATACCTTTCTTGAAAGTATCTACGGACAAAAATCTTGTAGGAAAACCTAAAGGTAACAGTAGCTTGATGTTCGTTATCGATGCAAAAAAACGTAAGGCTAGGTAGGCCAGCTATGTAACGTCTGGCAGACATTTAGCGTATGAATTAAAGCTATAAGAGCTTATTTTAATAAATCCTTTTTTACTGTTTACAATTAGTGGATCTTACCTAAGTTTTTTATATCAGCGAAGAAAAATCTCTTGGCGCAATATGTAACCATCACCGATATTTTTCAAGGCTGTTCTTCGTGATAAATAGTTTGTAAATTTGAGCTATCAATTGATAAGTAGTGGCCAAATATAAATTTTAATATTATTTCTACGGGTTTAATGGCACTTGTACCGAGGGAACGGAATATATAAATGCAGATACTTCGACCGTATCGATATTTTTGATCGAATGCGCTTCATTTTTTCAAGGAACATGTGAGTCAACGCGGCGCTATTTTTCCACAGTAAAAATGAATAGTCAACTTTATTATCCCATAAGTAATTACACTCTATTAGTAACCGAATACCAAACATGTTTGCTTGTTAAGTTTGTTATTTGGGCTTTAAACTTTGTTGATGCCTAGACTAATATTAGATACGCATGGGCATCCAGTAGGACTAATTAAAATAATATTATTTCATCGTTGTGTGTTTATTTGCCCTCGTTCTTTTTCCTACAAAACGGTTAACATTTTATGACGCCGTAAAATATGAACCTCGTATATTTATTTTATATTCGAGCTCTGTACGTAGCACTTCGGAAATAAATATGTAAGTAATTGCTTTGCGTGCGAGTGCTCAAGGATTTTGAAAAAATAACCAATTATTTTATTAACAAAAAAAAAAGAACTTTATAACCCATGCCGCGCGCACTTCGGAAAAGCCTTTACTGCGTCATTAAACCAGACCTAACAATAAGTTAGGGTTGCTGTTACACAGGTGTGCTAAGATCGATTAAAGTGCGAGTTAAAGAGCAAGGAAAAAAAAAGGAAAAAGTGCTGATTAAAAAAAAAAAAACACGAAAACATTCGTGTTATGTGTAATTTCTGTTTGAAATTATTAACTATAAATCTGATCATACGAATTTCCGAGCCTAATAACCTATAATACGCACATTTCTCGCGCTTTAAATCGAGCAACTCTGTTCGAACGTAGTAAATATTTAATAGTGGGGAATTTACTTAGAGCGTTAAACGTTATTATCAATCAGCATTTGAAGAAAGCGTGCCCGTTAAAAACAGCGTAGCAGAAGGGAGATATATACCCCGGGTAATAAAAATGAAAATTCATTGCATTAAACTCATTTAAATATACAACATTTTATTAGTATACAAATAATCACTTCGACAAATTTATATCCAATTATAAATAGACCAGTTACGAGTTTTATATGTATATATAGATACTCTGAACATTCACATATATACCTGTTAACAACTATATACAAGTCTCTATAGTACACGAAATTGCTCCTCTCCCACGAAACATTCTCACTGTACAGTCCGTTAAATTTCTTCTCTTTTATTGCAATTATTATTGCTTCTTTTTTTCTCTCTTTTACTATTTCATTCATCACAAGCACGTATTTATGTTCCGTTCGTATTTACACGTGTCGCACACCACATCACAACAGAAGATGAATTGACAATTGCATCTGACTTCCTCCATGACCTTCGTCGTATTGTAGCCGCGGCCGCAGCACAGGATTTCGCAGCCTTCTTCGCCCTTCGAGGTCTCGTTGCAAGTCCTCCCTTGGGTTCCGAACGATCCGATCGTTATGTTGGGCGAGCAATAATCGAAGGTCTTCTCCGAGTAGACTATGTCCTCTTTGCCCGGAGGTTTTAACGTTTCGCCGTCTGGTATGAAGCTACGGCCGTCGTTTCCGGCTATCACCTTCGAAGCGCCGTCGAAATGTTCTTTGAGGCGATTACCTACCTCTCGAAACGTTGGCATCTTTCGCCAGCACGTTTGCTGCGTACAGGAACCCGAAAGACCGTGACATCTGCACTCTGTTTTCATGTGATTCTTTATAGCCTGAAACAAAGGAGAAGAATATATAGTAGTGTTCTGTTTAGAAAAGAAATACGATATGAAAAATGTCCAAGGAACGTGTTCGCAACGAATTACGGAATTACAAGTTTGAACAGTTCAAAAATTTTTAATTTTTCGTCAGACTAACCTTAACAGATATAAGTTACTATCTAACATATAAAGACATAATTCTAAGGAATGCAGTATTACTTTTATGGAGATAGCACTATACATGTCGTGTGAAACTGTTGCTAAAGCTCTTCCTTTATAACCATCAAAGAAATCATATAATGGAATTCTATAGAATGTCATAAAATAATCAAACTTACCAATCTTCCGGCATTGTAATTGTGCAACTTAACTAGAGTCTTCATGTCACTTTTTCTCCTGTACCGCGTGTCCATGAAGTCCTTCGACTTTCTTAATCCGTAGTTTATGTTATCACTGCAGCCACCCCAGTGCCACTCGCCCTGCGGCAAGTTCATCCCTTTCAATTTGTTCTTCTTACCGTTCCTACCGTTCTTGCGTTTGGCTGCCTTATCACAGGAACAATCCACCAGGTTTCCCATGGTGCAAGCTTTCGTCACAGCGTAGGTCACACCAGCGGCGGTGATGGCGTTAACGAAACCCGTTTCTCTGGTATCTGAAACAAACGAAATGGGACTCAAACTTTCTGTAGGACATATAATACACATCGGTTGGCGTGATACGCAACGACATAATCCAGCTTTTCGTAAATAATTCTTACCATCGCCTTTACAAAGATATGGTAAAATTTAAGAGCATATTGCGCAAGCAATAAATTTTGGATGACTGCAAAAAGCGCATGGTTTTACATAACCAATTTCATTATTACCGTAAGTAAGTAGCTAAGCAATATTTGTAATTGGCTCACTTTATTGATGCTAATAATAGTGTTCAAGCCAAGTAGTTGCCACTGGTGGAACAAATAGCCATAAAGAAAAATGTTGCACGCACGAATATAGGAGTAATAAAAGTAACCAGTAATCTTATCTCGTAAATAAGACTGGATAGAATCATAGGAAATGAATCACATTTTATGACATCTAAACATATCCACACACCGAATAAATCTGTCTACCATAGCGCAAGGAAACCTCAAATCGTAATTTACAACATTTCGTTTGATACTTATAGAACGTCAAGTGCGCAAGCGTTAAAATTAATAGTTCCCGAGTGATAAACAGCATGAATGAAAACACGTTTTCAGAACATTTGCACATGATATATGGGAAATATATTACGGTCGCCACAATTCCAGACAGTAACCCTACACGTAAATTTAATTTATTATAGCGTAGATTTGCTTTAATAATCCCTGTTAATTTTCCTGTCATGTTAATCGTCTGATAATCTGACGTCACAAGCTTAATACCTTTATTTACACACTTATCTCATATTCTTGTTGTAATATTAAGCTATTAAAAAAGGAATTAAAGTGTAGTAGGTATATACCTAAATTAATTAAATAAATTACTACCATTTGTTACATATTATCTGCTATGAAAATCTCATATGTTATATGAAAAAAATCTATTTAGATCTGCATGAAAAGAAACGATTATTGATCGCGCGAATATTAATATGATTGTTTACGCTTCACCACAGAATTAAAAAATGTAACTTCTTCGATAATTAAAAGTAATCTGGTAGTTGGTAGGCTGCTAGACCCATGAACATAAAATATTGACATCGCTAGAATTTTTGATCTAGCTGCATCTTCTTGTATTATCTCTTCCTTTGTGGGTATCATTACACGTCTATATTGTTCTTTCGTCCTTCTTCTATTATGAATTCTCCTTTTGTCACTAGAGCATGCTGCACAAGTTAAAGTGGCTAAATGGCAATTTAATAAAGACCAAATGAAAGAATATTTATCGCTGTTAGCTGAATATACCATGTAGCATAGAAAAGTATGTTCACTGCCGTTCAGAGAAGTTCGGTTGGTTAGTCAAAAACATGAAAAGGTTACAGAAACAAACGAAACTAAAAACAAAATGCAATTTTATTGTATGTACAGGTAAAAAAGACAAAAATAAATAAATAAAAAATTATTCTGGCCTAATATAACATACTGAACATTATATTTCTTTTTCATCGAAAAAACCTCCTTTGCTGTTAATCACCGCTCGAACTATTCTAGGCATTCTTTCGATAAGTTTTGTTAAAACGGATTGTGGAATATTAATCCATTCATGTTGCAGAATATTCCGTAAATGTTCTTGTGAATTTGGGCGTATTTTTCGGATCATCCTGTCCAGTTCATCCCACAACAACTCTATCGGGTTCACATCTGGGATTTGTGGGGGCCATGTCATTACTTTCAGTGTGTTGACGTTTTACCATACTCGCCGAAACTTGTTCTTCACGGCCGCGATTGACTTCGGCTGCTATTTGTGGCGCTCTTAATTTTCTATTGCGTTTGCTTAATAATACAATTCTCAAATCTTCAGCTTTTGTAGTTTTCCTAGATGCTCCAGGACGAACACGATTTTCTATAGTTCTAGTTGTCCGATATCGCCTTATGATATCATTTATTGTTGAACTTCTCATATTTATTTTTTCAGCAATTTGTCGCCCCGAATATCCTTCTTCAAACAGCGTAATAATGCGCGAACGTTTTTCTACACTGGTAGGCTTGCCACGTGCCATTTTGAAGTAAATTTTCTTAAAACTTTCGCGCAAAAACGACAGATACACACCAACACACGTTTAACAGTAAAACCAAGCAAATTTATATCTTTTCGCCTGTGATAAACAAACAAGAATGATACTGCGGTATATTTCCTAAATGTATTGTTCATTAATAATCCCCAAACGACCCGTTTCAAAAGATCCGTACTTCTGAGAAATTCTTGGAATGATAATAAAAGGGACTTTATTGTGGTTGTCCCAATATTTCTACTTTACATAATAATTTATGGCTTTAATCCCTTAGAAAAGAGTGTATGCTTAATATTTTTTTAATTTTATGTATTAATAATTGTATACAGTGTGATATAATAGATTTTTATTGTATGACCGGACTTCACTGAACGGCAGTGTACCTGAACATGTAACACATTTCCCGTGAAGCTGAAGGAAAGCGCTTACGCAAAGCAAAACTATCCTAACGTATAGGGAAATATAATTGTTGAGTCTGATTTATTGTTTACGAAATTAATCAAAAAATTAATTCAAGTATTTAACTTAAATAATTAGCGTTTTAGGAATATCGTTCATTGCTTCCCCAATCACTGCAATAAATCGTAAACATTATTCGGCGTAAAGCATACCACGTACATTTTTTCGTGTTGTAGCTTCCCGTGCCCTCAAAACGGAATATCACCAATAGACAATACGCATCAGTTTCGCCTGTCTAACTATAGCAACCTTTTGAACCGTAAGTAAGTGTGCGCGTCTTTCAAACGTTAAATGCCTAACGAATAGTCATCCTCCCGTTCCTTTGTTCTATCGTCTCTTCTCGTTTCAGTTCTTCTTTCTTAGTGGTGTCCTGTTTGACGTTTCATTTGCGATAGTTCGAATAAGTATATCGTCGAGTGCAAACAATGCAAAACGTGCTTGCATCCTAATACGTAGAGATCCACGACGCGTATATTCAACACGTCGATCTTTATCTGATGGAGGTGACGGTCGACGACAATTATCCATACCTGGAGGTATCTTTCGTTAACCGGAGAAAGAAATCTGATTGAGACACGCCATCAGATCGGAGAATCCGAGCTCCTCTCCACAGCTCGACTGATGGCCGGTATCCTGCGTTCGATATATCAAGACTGATGCCGCTAATAAATCCGGTTAGATCACTCATTTAGATCTGTTTGCCTTCCGAGGAAGGCATATTTGTACTAATAAACATCTAGACGAGAACGTAGAACGAGGCGGGCTGTAGCGAATCTTTGTAGTACTAATTTGCATCCGACCGTAAACTGCCTAGGAAATCTTGATAAGTCCAACCGGCAGATTGCTCGCCGTGGCTGAATAAATTAATATTTTCCGCTACGGTATGTTAAACAAATGGACTCGTTGTGCAACGCGTGTATATTTAAAATATCGTCTAGAAGATGCGAAACGTAATGAATAACATATGGAAAATATTGCTGATATTTATACATGCCGCTCAAACGTATAAATAAATAACAAATGGAAATTTCTGCTGTTACATGATGGGTACTTAATTGAAAATCTACATATGTAATACATACGAACATATTTTTCACAGTTTTACATTACAAGGTCAGATCGGATACGAATCGTATTGCTGGCGCTATTAATTAGAAACACGTTCAAAGTTAAACGAAAGACGAAGACTATACAAGCTTCCAGATTATTCTTAGGATTTTCGAAAATACCGTCCCTATTGCGTTCAAGATCGTATGCTACTGCGTTCTATTTAGTTGGACTTTTACACTTTGCAAAACTTATAAACTGAATCCCGGAAGATGTAAAAGTTACGTGCTGTCTTCCTACACTGCCGTTCAGAGAAGTTCGGTCGGTTGGTAAAAAACATGAAAAGGTTACAGAAACAAACGAAACTAAAAACAAAATGCAATTTTATTGTATGTATAGGTAAAAAAGACAAAAATAAATAAATAAAAAGTTATTCTGGCCTAATATAACATGCTGAACGTTATTTTTTTTTTTCATCGAAAAAACCTCCTTTGCTGTTAATCACCGCTCGAACTATTCTAGGCATTCTTTCGATAAGTTTGGTTAAAACGGATTGTGGAATATTAATCCATTTATGTTGCAGAATATTCCGTAAATGTTCTTGTGAAGTTGGGCATATTTTTCGGATCCTCCTGTCCAGTTCATCCCGCGACAACTCTATAGGGTTCAAATCTGGGCTTTGTGGGGGCCATGTCATTACTTTCAGGGTGTGCTGTTCTTCTTGCTCCTTTAGATAGTTCTTACACACTAACGCAGTGTGTTTTGGGTCGTTGTCATGCATGAATGTAAAGTTACGGCCTATTATACGCAATCCTGATGGCACTGCGTGATTCTGGAGTATTGCAAAATAATTTTCCTTCCTCATTACACCCTGCACTCTGCGTAAATCTCCCGTCCCAGCAAAGGAGAAACATCCCCACACTAACACAGAACTACGCCCTTGCTTCACTGTTGGCACAATGCAGTTCGGGATCACTTTTCGGTTTTAGATCTTCGGACATAAACTCGTCAATTTTGCCCAAAAACCTCAAACTTTAACTCGCCACTCCAACTGTAATTAATAATAAAATAATGCCACAACCAAACTGTAACCGTTTTGCTCTGTTGCCCCGACGTAATAAGGATTTTCGAATGGCAATGCGTCCATGAAGGTCCGCTTGTTGAAGTCGACATTTTACCGTACTCGCCGAAACTTGTTCTTCACGGCCGAGATTGACTTCGGCTGCTATTTGTGGCGCTGTTAATTTTCTATTGCGTTTGCTTAATAATATAATTCTCAAATCTTCAGCTTTTGTTGTTTTCCTAAATGCTCCAGGACGAACACGATTTTCTATAGTTCCGGTTGTCCGATATCGCTTTATGATGTCATTTACTGTTGAACTTCTCATATTTATTTTTTCAGCAATTTGTCGCCCCGAATATCCTTCTTCAAACAGCGTAATAATGCGTGAACGTTTTTCTACACTGGTAGGCTTGCCACGTGCCATTTTGAAGTAAATTTTCTTAAAACTTTCGCGCAAAAAAGACAGATGCACACCAACACACGTTTAACAGTAAAATGAAGCAAATTTATATCTTTACGCCTGTGATAAATAAACAAGAGTGATACTGCGGTATATTTCCTAAATGTATTGTTCGTTAATAATCCCCAAACGACCCGTTTCAAAAGATCGGTACTTCCGAGAAATTCTTGGAATGATAATAAAAGGGACTTTATCGTGGTTGTCGCAATATTTCTACTTTACATAATAATTTATGGCTTTAATCCCTTAGAAAAGAGTGTATGCTTAATATTTTTCTAATTTTATGTATTAATAATTGTATACAGTGTGATATAATAGATTTTTATTGTATGACCGAACTTCACTGAACGGCAGTGTATATTATACCTTTTTCACATTTTTCATATTTAAGAAAAAAACAAGAAAAAATGCTTTTCACATTAAACAGGTGTTTTTAAGAAATGGCAGTACGTGAACATTAACTACAGGTGGACATCGCAAGACCTATCTACAAGAGTCATTTACTCTTACTAAAAGAAGCCATTATCAACAAATAGACAAATACGAAAAACCTCTGTTTATGGGATATAAGGAATTGATTCATACCAAAGGCATTTGGCATAACGGGCAGCTATTGGGATTATTACAGAAAAATAAGACAAATACTTTAAATTTGATGTTTTAATACAGAGAAAAGAACTACCACTTTAGAAGTGGAACCACAAATCCAACTCTTGGTGAAAATGACAACAAAATATGTGGATAAACCTACGTAACAGTTTAAATGTTAAATAGCTTAACGGTGACGGACCAACATTAGAAGTTGGTGCTTTATACGGCAAATGCCTTCTATAGATCCATTCTCTGCTTGAAATGTCGGTCCAAATTAGTTCAGCTGGTATTGCCTCACAACATAATATGAAATGTAAAGTAGCTCGCAGTTCTCGGCAATTAATATAAACATTGCTTCACTCAACATTTCAGCCGTGTACATACACGTAAGTAAAGATGTTACATAATAAGAAGACGCCTCCTGAAATCTAATAGCGCTATTTTTAGGTCCGGCACATTCATTTATTGAATTGACGTTGACTGATAATCAAAGCCCGATAAAGATGTCGGTGCCTTATACCTACATGCATTGTTATTAGCTTCCTATCTAGCATCTTAACGTTATGCAAAATTTATTAAAAATACCTTATTGGTATTCCTTATACATTCGACATTAGCCATCGCATTCGAACTATTAAATCCCAATTTGATCCTATTGTTACACGTTCGAACCAATATTCAAATATTTATACGTTAATTTGACTTTACCTATTTTTAAACGAGTATAATTATATTTTACCGTGCCCAAAATCTTATAGTCGAAGTTCTCATGAACATTTTATTTACAGGCTAATATATTAATTAACATCTTTTTGTTCTGTTTAGCACCTCGCAGGCCCATTTTCTCTCCAAATTAATTAAATTTAAACCTTAAGGAATGCCTTCTTTCTTCCTGTTTGCGTGATCATTCCTGTTTATGAAAAGCTATAAAAATTTAAATAATTATTAAGTTAATATGTGGGTTATAATTAGCGCCGATGTAACCGATATAAAATATTTAGCCTTTAATGGATGGGAAAACCCAACAAGTGTAATGCCCCCGTTGTAACGTATAATTTAATTAAAACGTTGGTCCGCATCTTTTCTATGAGAAAGTATAATTTAATAGCATAAATTTAATTCAATTGATGGCATGAATATCCTTTAATAGAAACTTTATTATTAAATTATATGCGTAAGAAAAATACAACGGCGAAAGACATACATGCCTGACAATATTTGATGAATTTATACTTGTATACTATATAAAAATATAAAAAATATATATTCAAATATAAAAAAAATGTATCGATAAGAATTTAAGAACGCTACGGATAATTTAGAACGTGCTTATTAACAATTTGCAATTGCACGGATTACCTGCCCACTTAAAATCTTTATAATGTTGCTGTTACATTTTTATGCCGTCTTACATCAAGATAAGTTGTAATCCAACATATTAACCCGAACATTAATTGACACATAAATTCTTAACGCACACAAGCATCCGCGACTAAATATAACCCGTAGCTCTTCTGTTTGTCGAAGACAATAAAATTACGGCAACCTTTAAGGACATTATTTGCTTTTAATGCCTCTTCTCCACTCTCGGTGCATTAACTTTATTAATAGTAAATACACACTCGAGATGGCGACAAACATCTAAAAGTGACTTATTGTATATTTCGAACCACCCAATATAGGGGGTCATAAAATTAGAGGTGTAAATTAATAGGCGGCTGTGAGAACAGATGCGGCCGAAAGATAAGAGAGCGAACAGGTAGCGCTGCCCGATCCCAGGCTGCTTTGAACCAGCTCGTCACTGTGCGCTTTCGAATTTCTTCCATTTGGTATATCGCCACTTTAGATAAGATGAGTTTTGTGAATGGTAAAGGGTTATTGTGTTCGATAATTGTTTGTTTTTGCGTCGGTATTTATGCGAAATGCATCCGTAAAGATTACAAAGATAACCGATCCTAAAATCGAAAATGCTGTACGTAAATCTGTGATTTTATTGTTCGTAAAGGACGATGCGTATTTGTATATTCGGGCTCAATTTTACAACAGGTATTCGCTAAATTTCTCCTCTCCTTATTTAGGAGATTTTTATCTTGGAAGAGAAAATTATTTCAAAAGTATTCTCTGTTCTCGCAATATTAAACGAAGAAAGGTAGGTCTGAAAAGTTCTTTCAACTTCGACTCATGTGATTGGTGAAAATTTTAACGCGATAATATAATCGATACTTAAATCTAAAGCATCATTAATCGATTTAATTGTACACTACCCGACAAGAACATAGACGCGGTGTCGTTTTTATTTACGAAACAAAGTTTATAGATATTATATAAAATGTAAATGGGGGTTATTAATACTTGTTATGTAAATAGTCCATTTATAGATATTTTTGCTTCGTCGAGGATATGTTTAGCGATTTGTCGCTCGCCTACGAATTCGATTTTGTGCATGTTTAATGAAGGAAACTGAGAGACATTAAAAGATTGTCCGTTCTATCTAATTCCGAAACAGAATATTTTAGTTACTCCGGATAAAACAATAGCCGTTCGGACATATAACATTTTCTCATTGTACTTACTTGCTTCGCTGTATCTCACAGGAACTGCGGATTTACTTAATAATTTACGTTTATTACTTATTAGAATGCCTGTTGGCTTAACATGTTTCTCGCAGATTAATTTGTGTCTTATCTTATCGGTGTCCATCATTACAATAATAATAATGCCGCAATTTCGCATCCACTCTTTCGCTCTATTCCCATCATTCACAGGAAATTCGAAAAAACTTGTATTCTTATCTTTTTTATTATTTTTAAAGCAATTTACATAAACGCACATATGATTCGCGGTAGTCATCTTTCAGGAATGGCTATATTAAACCCGATCGATGTTACCAATACACTAATTCTAGATGGACTGAACGAGCTCCGTTTTATGGGATTCGAAAATGTCGGTTCCTATCCGACTTGATGCGCCATCTACATGTCGACCGCTGTTTTGGTTCCGCATATACTTATAACACGCCCACTTACAAGAACAAGGAAACCATCGCAGACCGACGGATCCCAAATATACATTTATAACACGCCTTCTTTTTAAATATTACCCAGTGAAGACAATGCTAAGGTTTCTACTAACAAAATCATAAAAAGACATTTAATATCCACCAATCGTAAGATCTTTAAAAGGTTTTTTTACTTACGTCCCTCTTTTTGTGGTCACATTCATATTTTAAAATATATTTTCGTGTAAAAAAAGAGTACGTTTTGTTACTAACATAAGAAATCTCCATTTTTATTAGGAAATGGGAACGGGGTTTCTGAACGCCCACAATTTGAAAATAAACCAATAAAATAACCGCGTAACCTTAGCATCTATTTCAATGCGTATTTTATGATCAGTTGCATGGATAGGAATTAAATTTTAATTTAGAATTAAGTTAATAACATCAAAACCTTCTATCGACATGTTACATATGGTTGACATCAGACAGCTTCTTTTGTCTGAGGGTGTTCACACCCAACATGGCGCGGATGAGAAATATAAAAATCGATAATGGCCGAAAAGCCATATAAAACACACCAATGAGCAGAAGATCGATCCCCTATCCTGTATCTCCAATAATAAGCGAAATTTCCATAATGAGGGCCAAAAATGAATCAGCCTAGATGGAGAAGTTATGAAGTAGATTATTATTACAATGTTTTTACAAGCGCTATTGGGGGCTACCGGAATGGATGGAATAGATGATGCTACTTTTATTGCGCAATAATTACGAAGAAGTTAATTTGTTGTCATTGTTAAAATGTTAAACGGTTAATATTTTCGCGAATAACTTACGTGCTGCGCTGTATCTCACAGGAACTACGCTTTCACTTACACTACCCAAAAACATAGACGCGGGATAGTTTCTATTTACGAAACAAAGTTTATAGACATTATATAAAATGTAAATTAGGGTTATTAATACTTATTATGTAAATAGTCCATTTGTAGATATTTCTTGGTATTTATTGCTTGATGAGGGGTAATTGAGATTCTCCCAGATCAAAATAGGAATTTTAAATGCGACAAAAATTTAGACCCTGCACATTTATTACATTAATATAAGCAAAAATGTTTTAATTTGATACCTCTCTTTATATGCAGCGGTTGTGCTGGTAAAGTATACACATTTCACCACGAGAAATTATATTTTATAAAGTGTTTGCAATACGGGTAGAAAAAAGCAATTATCCTTGATAGAAAATGGTAAAGTTCTAGTCTGGCACCAGGATGGTGTTAGTAAGAAGGAAATTGCTCGTCGGTTACGAAGAAGCGATCATTGCGTTAGAAATTTCTTAAAAGATCCGGAAAATTACGGCAAATCAAAAGGCCAGGGGCGACCGAAAGCTGTTAGTGAGCAGGATAAACGCATGATATTGGGATGTGCATCCAATTCGTCTGCGTCTGCGAGAGTTATTGCAGAACGGGCGGGGGTACAAACGCACGTGCGTAATGTGCAAAGGATTTTAAAGGCGTCACCGGTAATATCACGGAAGAAAATGTTGAGAAAACCGCCACTTTCGGCGAAACACAAGGAAGCGAGGTTGAGATTTGCCGAAGAACACGTATCTTGGAAGAAACAATGGGAAAAAGTTATATTTTCCGATGAGAAACGTTTTAATTTCGACGGACAGGATGGGTACTCGCATTATTATCATGATCTGAGAAAGGAACCAAAAGTGAAAATGACCAGATAATTAGGGGCTGGATCTATGATGATATGGACAGCGATTGGATTTCGCGATAAAAGTGGGATAGTGTTTTGCACAAACAACATGACACCTGTGACGTATAAAGACTTATCAAGACAATCTTCTCCGTTTTGGAAGCCAATGGGCCGGGCGCAATTTTGTTTTTCAGCAAGATAACGCGCCAATTCATAAAGCAAAAACCATTACTGAATGGTTTAAAGGGAGAAAGATTTAAACTTTACAGTGTTTTACAGACTTAAACATTATTGGAAACATGCGGGGTGAATTGGCACGTCGCGTTTATGGCGGAGGCCGTCAATATTTCACAGTACAGGAACTGAAAACTTCAATAGTGACTGAATGGCAGAATATCCCTCAAAATTATGTGTTAACTTTATATAAAACTATTAACAACAGACTATCGGAAGTGATTAAGAACAATGGAGGATCTACGCATTACTGATCGCTCATGTTGATTTTTGTTTTACATTTGCAACAGAGCGTCTAAATTTTTGTCGCAGAAATTGTTTAAACATTGGAGCAATAATTTATTATTTAGTTCGTATATTACTGGAGGAGATATTTTTAAGTTTATTTTACTTTTATGAATAAAAACTTAATTAGATATCTTGGTAGTTTCGCAAAGAAATGTTGTAACCCTTAAAACCCGTAAAACATATTACCGCGTCTTTTGTTTTTGTCGGGGAGTGTAGTCTCTGCGCTGTTATATTTATCTAATACCGTTTTACCTGGGACTTCTGTAGAACTGTAGAATGGATGCTCGGCAGGATACTTCTATTTTGAAACACAGCCGAAGGATAAAATTGAAAAGTAGAAATTATAGTCTAGAGAATTTCTGAAAAATCTGACACGATGCTCACCAATGCATCAATCTAAGTTTTCCATAATGGCAATCACCGAAAGACATTTCTATATTTATAATATTTGCGCGGATCATCAATTGCAATGCACTATTTGTGTATTGCAATTAATTGTTTTTGAACACATGTAGTTTTCTTTCCATTGGTTCGACTCAAGTCGCCTTATCCCGAAAACTATAGCAGATCGATAAATTATATTAAATATTGGCACACTCTGTACCGTAAAGGAAGAAATAAAACAAATCTTTCCCATTGGGATTCCGTACGGAATTTCATTGGGCTCTGTTTTGATTATTACGACTTCCCCATGTGCATCTGTCGTCTTTTGCGGTGGTAGCGTTATTGCGTTTATAATTACTGACCTAGAATCGAGATCATTGTAGTTTCTGCTGCGCAATAAAGCGTATTATTATTCCATGCATCCATCTCGCATTCTTCGGATTTAATAATAGTTTTCTTCGTATTCAGCAGAATTCTAAACGCTCCGCAAGCACGATTACACGGTTTTATATTTCCGCGAGGTATTCGATCTTGAATTAAATTGACACCTATACGATGTATAATGGACGTACACGGCATGAATAAATACTAAGAGAATTTATTGATTGAGCGGTACAAGTAGCAATTCGTCCAGAATTAGGCTAATTATAGTTATATTATACGTGTAATAAGTTGGCAATTCGCCAACTTAATTTTATCATTATCTGCATAATAAATCTGTTAATGTTTAATAATAAGCGCTTACAGTAAGCAATATAAATATAGACACGTATATATGTACTTGAATAAAACGGCAACTTATGTAGTTCTTGAATTGAAGACTGTAATGGTCGTATGCGTATACCTTTGAAGAAAGAGATTAGATGCCCTGCGCGTTATTTTTGAATTCGACGCAAAAACGTACTTCAGCCTTGAGCGTAATTAAGTTAGCATCATGGTGATTTTGTTAACTTTAAGTAAACTAAATTAGAATATTAAAAAAACATATTTTATTGCAGGTGCGGCTAGTAGGCGTGTAGCGTGTATTTGCATCAATATCTTGTTTTTGCGTCCAACATTATGGACTTGTCAAACACGACATAAATTTTGCAAAAAAAAAAGACATTTTACATCCACCTTATTGGCGCTAAATGTTATAGTTTCGAATTAAAAGTATACTGTGCTTATAATGATAATGGTTCTTGTATAGAACAAACCGTTCGTTAAGCGAATGAAATTGTTTTGTTGTTGCATAAGTCGCGAAACAATTCCTTTAAAAAAAAGACAAACAGAGATTATTGAAGGATATCTTCCACAATCCACTTCTCGTTTGCGCTACCGTTAGTAGAAAGTCTCTCGTAAAACAACGACAAGTCGTGTAAGGAGACCCAATAATCTTCATTATCTGGGATCACTCTCAGCGATTCTCGGTAAGACAACGACGCATTACAAGGTCCGAAAGATGTGTTGCGCTCTTCTCGTCGCTAACGGCAGCGGTAAAACAGCAGCAGCGCGGTAGCAAGTGGAAATATAGGGAGAAGCAGAAGCAATAGCCTTCCACCAAACTGAAACGGAACAACGACGACGGGGACAATGGACTTGGTAGATTTATGGACGGCAGTCACATACCTGTATCGGACCATTTCCAAATCCGTAAACACCAGCCTCCGCGTTCGGAATTCGGGTGCTTTTTTTGCTTATCAATCTCTCGAATTCATCTTTATCTGGTTGTGCGTTCTGGTAGCGGACGTTTGGCCTTCCTCCCTCTTTACGCCTTCGTCGCCACCAGTGCGAGGAGCCCGTAAGGACGCAGAATAGAATGTTACGTGGTACTATTGCGTCGAGTCGAGATTGCAATATAAAGTGGGTAATTTGATAAGTTGGGTTGATAAGTTATTTAAGTTACGTATTAGATGGTGTCAACAATAAACGAAATATGTCTGACTTTCAACCCAAGTAGCCTGCACTAATTGTCGTCATCATTTGCAGACGAGACGATTTTATTGAGAATTAGCAATGTTATATGAATCACGTAATGAAAGCTGCAAATTATGCGAACAGATGAGTCAATGGTTTGGCAAAGCTCACCTCTCAAACAGCAGATTCACCACCACGATAATTGTATTAACGTAAGTAAATGTGTTTTTTTTTTGTATAATAAACAGAAATGATGAAACTGATTGACTTTCATTCCGTGTATCTGTTTACCATACACTTAACGTTGTAGCTGTTACCTGAAATAAGACTTCCGTTGGAAATCTGGTCATGTTGCCAGTTTTATGTAGATCTTTTGTTTATACTTAAAAAATACTCGCAAATATTAAAATTCGTTCGCAGTTTCAAACGCAAGAAACAGAAAAATATGATAATTCTAACGGTCAACTTAAGTTGGCCAGTCTATGTAAAAATACAGTTTTCTTACCTCTTAACAAAACCTTTTTCATACTTCTTCTCGCCGAAGTACAATTCCATTTCCTAAACCTGAACTGGTATTGACATTCTCGTTGTCCAAGCTGCACCCCATGTGAGATCTGCTGCAGCAATTTAGTTTCGTTCTTACAAATTTCGGCCATTTTCCCGCGTAGTTTGCGAGTCTTTTTACAGATTTGATTCGGATCGAGGGCCACGTTACTACCTGCAGCCCTGAAAACAAAGGAAAATAAACATAGTTTTGGTACCCACAATGTATAATCAGAAATTAATGTATTATGTAATTTTCTTTTGTTTATTGTAGTCTTCTTTGTCCCCATCCTTTAGAGAAAATTTTCTACGAGAAATACAAAACCCACGTATAATTTACGAGGAGAGTTCGATAAGTACCTCGCTTTGGCAAGAAAAAACATTTTTACGTGTAAAATTCATCTTATTTTCTAATATAGTCCTAATGAACGTGGCTTATGCCGCGCATATCCTAAAACGCTGTGGCCACGATTTTGTTGGCCGACAAAATGGCTTTGACCTTCTTTGGCGCTGGTCGATAACGAAAAACTCACTGTTTGGATTGTCCTTTGATCTTTTGTGTGCTGTATTTCGTCAACAGCTTTGAATCGACGCCAAAATTCAATCGAATTGCGTGATTTCATAGGTTTTTTTGGACAATCTGGCCGTTCCTCATCAAAATCGCTCGTACTGACGCATTCGAACGCAGCTGTCCAATATTCTATGGCCAACAACGAAGATTCAGAGTCTTCGCAGAATTCAATGAGTTCCACCTTTATCTCATAATTCGCTTTCCTTTTCAAAAACAAATGTTTAATTACTGTTTTACGTTCAATTTTTTCATCGTTGATTAAATCACAAAAGTTGTTCGCTTTAAATGGCTGTCATTCACAAACTAACTGACATAATTGTTTGAAAGCTTGAAGTCCCTTGATAGAGATTATTTTTTTGAAGAATTGAGTTATTTCAATTGTAACAGCGCCGTCTCTTGCCGTGGCCAGGTAATTATCGAACTTGCCTCGTATTACACCCAATAACAGCCAGATTTTTTTAATAAGAGATATAAATATATAGTGCAAATAGTATGTAAAAAAGCTTATTAAAATCGCGAGAAACAATTAAAATTTTTCTTTATTTTATCAACTATCGGTGTATTTTTTTTTTATTCTTATCCTTTATAAAAACGTTGCAACATTGTTAGATTAGATTAGATAGCTTAGATTTTAAAGATCGAGTGAACAATTAATGGTTAATAAAGATAATCGTCTACATCTTGCTATTTTTTTTATTCTTTAGCTAATAACTAGAAACTATCATTGTACCGTAAGTGAATTAGCATCTAATTTACTTAAGATTAAATTTAGCAAAGGGACACCGTTGTGTCATTGACATTAGCATAGCATCAGAATATACACATTACTCTATCCATTTCAGGTAAAACGATAAATCCAAATTTTTAATTACGTTCAAATATTTGTTCTGTACAAGTGTACTCCTATTCGTACACTATCCATATGGTACCGCGGTTTAAATCCTAATTTTAGTAACGCGTATCAAGCATACCTAATTCTTGACTGCCGTTCGCCTTACATTTTGATATTTACTTAGAGCACATGTTATTGTTTGCTCATTAAATAAAACGGTTATGTATTGAGCAATCGCGTACGCATAACAGGTAACAATGTGGACTTTTATACCTATGAAATTCTTCAATTAGTCAATGTTTGCCGGTCGTATTCTCGTCATTATTGAAATATTTCTGGAAAATATTCACCGCGCATTTGTGATACTTGTACTAATTCAATTTAGATACTTTGAGAAGGTATTATCATGTTGATAGAGGAATAACGATACCTGCAGACCTTCGTGGAATAGAGAAATAGCTATGTCAAATTTGCATGGACATGCGTATGTAAAGTTCTTCACGTAACTCGTTCGTTAAGTTTTCTATGTCAACGGCTTAGTTTCCGTTTGATTTATAGCCAGTAACCAGCATATTCTAGACTGTTGTAATGGGTAATGAACGTGAAGTATGAAATTTATAACGTTAATTTAAGAGATCTACCAAACTTAAATTGTTTAACACTTCATTAATTTCATTATTTATAATATAATAATAATAAATTAATTGACCAACCATAATTGGACATACAAGGGAAAAACAAAAAAAAAAACTTGTACGGATTCAGGCAAGTCTGCTTTTCAATCCGGCCATTTCATGGTATATGCACTGTCTGTAATTAAAAATGCACCACTCCTAAATCGTTGGAGTACTTAACATTTTAGAAATGCATTTCTGAACATTTACAAGAGACACATGTTCCGCACATATTTTTACCGGAGCATCTTTTGCAATCTGATAGTCGCAATCAAGAAATCGTGAGTCACCCCTCGTAGACGAGGATGTGCAACAATTAACCCCTTTCGAACGTGGCCGCATTATTGGGCTACACGAAGGCGGTGCTAGTTCCTGAGAAATCGTTTCGTTGCAAATAATATAGGAATGATACAAATGTCACTAAAACGAAATTTCTTGACTTGAATTGAGAAACATTATAAGATCCGCTTATAAAGGATGAAATTTTTTATAATTATTGATGAAATTACACTTATCTAGATATTTTGGGAAATGAGGAGATGGAATACAAAGTTATTTGGACCGTTTCGCTTCTACCGTCGTTGGCTTGACTTGTAATACCTTCTCTAGATAATAAGCCAGAAAAAGAATTACTACTTTAGAGACCGAGCTCTCAACCATTAGAGGGAGCTTTGCTTCGGATAGGTGAATAATCTGAAGTCAGTGTGGGTGGCACTGATGACTATGCTGGGAATAACAACACTACATTACGGCCTATTTGCCGCCCCCTAGTTCAGCTCCTCTCGTGTGGTGCGTGCTATTGCGCCGGCTCTAACGAAGTATACCGTAGGATTTCTGAATCCCTAATTCCTTATCCACCCACAGACCCGGACCCTCTTATACAACTTATAACACGCAAAGTCATTGTTAATTTTAACACTAATTAAAGGTAAAATTTATTTAATTTTTATTGTTACATTAAACATGATTTTACGATCTTTTTTCGTAAAATTTCCAGCGGTAGCACATTATTATATTGCTTGGCGACGTAGTTTTTGAAGTTAATTGAATATTCTATACAAAAAAATAATAGTAACTGCGATCGACAATAACAAGTTTTCGTTGAATCCCAAAGATTATTAGTGTATAGTATCGATATTATTTGAGATAAATATATACCTCATGTAAATGCCAATAACTTAAAGAGAGATCAAATTTGTATATACTAAGTCTGGGCGAAGTTTATTTAGACTTTAGTTTAATGACAAGATATACAGAATTAAATCAAATTCTTGAAAATATCCTTCCAGTTTTAAATCCAACTATTAACTTATAGCTACAAATTGCTGAAGTCGCAGAATTTTTAAAAGCTGAATTTCTAAGAATTATAATCCTGGTTTTCATTTGTTATTACAGTAAATAATAAACTTCTTTTGCAAAGAACATGAACGACGTTGAGAAATTCGGTTACCGAAAATATACAAAGCTTCAAAATTAAGGAAACGGATGTGGCAAACTCAATATCTTTGTACAATTTAAGTCTTCAGATACTAAATGTTTGATAACGGATAAATGTACAGTGAGTACCGTAACAATGTGTTTTGTTCTTGGCGAAGATCATAATGAAGAAATAGTACACGGCGCATACATTCGAAGTCGTAAGTACGTACATACGTAGAGATGGGAAAGAAGGACGATGCGTAATTTGTTATAAATTCAATAAAAATCACCAAAAAGTAACAGGCATGTGTTAAAAAATTCTCTGTGTTCTATGCTTCTTCTAAAAGGAAAAATCGAAGTGCCCTTATACGTTTTGTGGATTTACATACAGAAATAATGAATAATTTGACAGAATTCTTTCTGTGCCGGCTCTAAAGGGCGTGAAATTCGAAGATCAGCTAAAATAGCGTCTTTTCGAAGGGTGATTATATGAGTACCGGAAAAGACTCGTCCTCTGCTTTTGGACAGCCCTTCTTTAGATCCTCGTACTAGGAGGGAGCGCCATCCAGGGGGCCCTGTAAGGCCCCGCGAGGTCTCTAGGGCGCCTATCGTCGAAGCCCGCTAGTGAAACGCCATTTTTTTGCAAAAAAAAAACTTGAACGAAATTGTAGAGGTCGAAATTTCCCTCAAATTTTGGTTCTATATGTAATTGACCACGCTGAATACGATGCAGTTGTCAGATTTGGGCTAAAGTTTTTTTTGGCCCTTGGTTTTTCATTATTTAGAACGTAAATTGTGTTCTCTTGCCAAATAAAATTAAAGAAAAAGCGAATGCCATAAGAAGTACTTGGAAAATATGATACTCAGCGATCCACACGCAGCAAAATGTAAACAAATACAAAAAGATGTCCGTACATATGGCAACTTGGACTAGGTCAACGTATATATTGGAAGGTACACATAGTAGTCAAGGTGCTAAAGAGTCGCTGAAGAAGAAAATACAACGTGAACACGTTTCGGAACCGTAAATCCCAAGAAATATCCTTCCATGTAAGTAGTGCGTGTACACGATATTTCTGGATAATATAAAACATAAAATACCCCCTAAATATAGAGCATTATTTAGGTAAATGACTGTCCATTTGTCAATCCACTGTCTACTACTGTCGTGTACGCCGAAAAACGAAACAGGAAAGTACGCGATAAGAAACAAGTACATACATCTACGCTTATGCTTGTACTAACCGTATGCATGTATGTTATGTACGCATATGATTCCGTGGACGTACCCCAGCGTAGGTGAAGCGTACGTCGAGAACGTGTTGATGAACGGTGCTAATGTATGATATATAGAACAGGCACACGTTCGAGTGAAGTTTGAAATATAATGGTGTCGAGTGGTAGACCAAAGACAGAACATTTCTCTCAGCGTATTTTAAGCGTCGGCTGTATTTTATGTCGCGCGGTCGTGGTACGCACTTAATTCAATTTGATTCACACGGGAATTATTACCGCATCGCCAGAACCGGACTTGTGCGCGCACGCATTGTCATTTCGTAAACCTCGCCAGTTAAAAAGCGTATATCTTAAATAATGCTATTT
>LR737380.1:38591836-38605994 GCA_902655005.2 Marronus borbonicus | reverse complement strand
TATAAGTAAATAATTATTTAAGTACCAGCATCGTTTTTGTTTGTAGCCTATCCCAATTTTAAAATGCTTCACTTCTGGATCAAATTAAACATTTTTGAATGTACGATTTACGACTAAAACATCAGAAAAATGTCCCTATCTTAGAAATGTTGCATTCTACATTCGTATTTAGCTGTAACAGCAAACAATAGGTCAAGTCAAGTGACAGCGACTTGTCTTTTCCAAGAGATTGCGATGACGGAAACATGTCGTGGGAACATACGTACATGCCCAAAACATATAAGAGATCTAATATTTTATATGTCGCGAGAATTTAAGAGGCCCAGTTCAATGTAAATTTGTAACTGCTCTACGGTAACCCAGTTTCCGTCTCCGACACCGGGTATTTATTTTTCGATGGCACTAGAGCTGGAATTTTATTTAATTATTTAAATGTGCCGTACCTTACTTAAGTTCCATCCAAAAATAACACAGAGGTTTATTTTGGTTACGTATATGAAATTTGTGTGCTCCAATTCAATTGAGGCGCACCTTGCACGAAATGACCTTTATTAACGCAGCATGGCATTCTGTTTAGTTTCCTCTCAAACGTATATGGGCGAATAAATTTTCGCGATAAAAATTTATGGACTAATTGAGAAATGGACACCTATCGATGTAATAAACTTACTTAACCTAAAATAGGCCCAAACGAACGAATTCGGCGTACTTTAGTAAAGTTTAGATCGTTGTTATTGCACGTTGATAGTGATTGCTTTGCAAATAAACGAATGAAGGAGAAGACGGATGATTTGCAAAATTATTATGAGGCGGTTATCGATTCTTTTCGGTTTACCTCCTCGTTCCTTCAAAAATAAACTGAATCGTTATTTTTAGTTTCATTATGTGGAAATATCTATAAGTTCCAAGCTGCGGCTCTTCGTTGCTATATTTAGGAGCGATATTTATAAAATTAGCTTTATACCGGCAGCTTGGAATTACAAGTAAACTATCAACGTCAAGTGCATGACGAGTTTACGAACTTTGCATTGATTGATCCAGTCAACCAATAACTAACAACATTTGTAGTATACGCGCATGACTTTGCCCTAAAACTCGTAGAGCGTGTATCATACGCAAAGCTCGCGAGAAAAACATTGCAAACGACCTTCAGCGTGATATACATACAAAACAAACATCGCTTGTTAACGAACTCTTGCAAAATCTAAATTAAAAGAGGCAGAAGTGTTCCGAACCACTTTAGATGCTGGACTAACAAATAGGTTTTATACATCATTGTCTCGGGGCAATATATCATCTATAAACAAGAAAACAATTAATTAAGACGATAGATCGTACGGCGCACGATATCAAGATAATATTTTTAAAATGAACCGAACGGACGGACGAAAGTGACTATGGTGTTGTATTCGCCTTTTGAAGCAATATTTACGTCAGCGTGGAAAATAAAGTGAGCTACTTTTTCTCTGCCGCTTGAGCCTAAACAAGTTTTTTACGTCGTTGAAAATTGAAAAGATCGTTGGCATAAAAATAATGAGCGCGAGCATTTTTCATCTCAGAACTTTCTACAATTATTCAATACAATGTACCTCAAAATTATAAAACGTATTGTTTTGAAATTTATTTAATCCCAAATCCCATTAATATAATCGGCCGCACTTCATTATGACCCAATTATGAATAGGAACATGTCTGATATCAGAATGTAAACAATTCAAACTTTTTTAAAAAGAACCTCAGCACGCGAATCGAAATTTTCCATTATAACGTGATTGCCAAAAGTAAATTCAATTGTTTTGAATGATCGAGAGCAAAACAATGTGTCAACGTTAGTAGTAAGATACACATGCACATACATACTTAAATAAATATTTTGGCAGAAAATCAAGAAACATTCCTGACCCTCGGCAACGTTAAATAAATTTTGTTCCGAAAAACTGCAGAAACACAACTCACTTTGTAATTAAAACAAATTGCATACATTTTTCTGATTCTCTTTTTCAATTGTTCCATTCCCTATTTTTTTTTAATTTAATTTTTAATTTAAATTTTAATGTACATGGGTTAGTCTTTTGACCAATCTATTTGGCTTCAACGACAACGAACATTGAAGTTAGCGACTTAAATCCCAAGAAACCAATATTAGATATTGGTACTATACAGTGTGTCCTCAATGAAAAGGATAAATTGAATAAAATTCCAGCAACCTCTCTTTGAGAAAAATGCACGTGGATTTATATCTTTGATTTGTATTGCTTCGCCATAATTTAATGTCACTTTGTTTGAGCGGAGCAGTAGTAATTTTGTTATTTAAAATACAACACAGACAGATTTAAATGCACGATTAAATTTGGGTTTTAGGTTAGATTAACTAAGGCACTCGGGAATTAAAAAATTAATCCCGATTTCGAAAATGTTGCGAAGCAGATAGTTTGAGCATTTGCTTTAGAGAAGTGCTTTAGTTTATTTTAAATTTTAGTGAAGTTATTATTTGCTCTAATCTGGTTCATTTAATAATACTCCAAGATCTTCGTAATAAACCTGCATAGGGAGGGCCCAGCGAAAAATTTACATATATACATCTATCCAAATCCATAAAAATAAATAGGCTTTTCTATTCAAACTTTCTGCTCAAACTGGAAGTGATACCACGTTACAGTCTAGGTCAAAAAATGTCAAACGAAAATTATAAGCTGATCGGCCGTATCAGATTTCTTTGCTTACTAAATGTTGCTAGAGTATGTATATTTTGCAGTTTTTTTTTCAGTTCCTTTTAAATTTAGCACATTAAACGTCAAGCTTTTATAAATATGTTAAACCGTTTATGTGAAATTCTCCTTGTTTTTTTTAAATATATTTTGTTTGAAAAAGGCAAGGGTCGAACGCGTAATTGCCGAGAAATGGTAATTTCAATTTCGCCAGTGTAACGAACCTTACGGCACATCTCCGAAACGTTACGGACCATTTGAGCAATGGTGTAAATTGACTGGGTGCCTACAGAGAATGAGTGAACTGATCGCATGATCTATGGCCGGTTTATTTTGGTTGGTGGGATGTGATATGGCGCGAAATCAATGTATCCAGATGCTCTTGACGCCCAGTTTATAAACACCGGTTTTAATGCTCAAATGCAGTGAATAGTTAATAGGCTCATTAAGAACGGATTTAGAACTCCACGGAACGACTATTGGGATAGGATATGTGGGAAAAAATTTAGAAGGCACTTAGTCGTCTAGCTACCTTAGATGTGTGCATGTATACATGTTGATATAGCGGCGTCCAAAAATAATCATATCTCGTAACGATTTCCAGTCATTACTTGTTCATCCTGTATTTTAATTTATAATTAGCCTTGGTTGTTTAATATCAAATTCAGTTTAAAACGAGAACAATTGAAGCAATACTGTCCTGTTGATATGTATGCAAAAAAAATGCGATTTATATGTTTTTAATTAAATTCATCTCTGTCATATATATGCTTAAAACCTGCAGGAACTTAAATTACCAACTGAACATTGTTTCCAAATTTCTCAATAATTAAGCGAGCTTGCTAAATATTATGTTAAAAATAGATTCATGCACTTGTACAAGTTAGAACGAAACGAGACGGAGTGAATATCCAATTTCGTAGAGAACTTTGTCAAGCTAATGAACGATTCACTTTCAACAACGTAGAACTCCTTTTAGGCTGCTCCACGTACGAATGTCTACTTTACAGTTTATCGAAAGTATTTTTTGTGAGCTCACATTCATTAATGTGAACTCACAACCGAAAATTACATAAAACCCTGCTCAATCAAAGACGCATTCCTTTGAATCCGTCTGTCACAATAGTTAATTGGTAGCAACTATTTAATCCGTTATTTATTGAAAGCATTGATTAATGGCCGTATTAATTTGCTGTTTAACGTATACATTTGCGTCTGGGTAGCTAAATTCCTCTTCATTACTCGAAGAATTGACGATTAGATAATTGTCCAATTCAAACGGTTCGACTATATGCAGTATTTATATCTTTCTTGCATGTTACCTTTAATTAAAACTAAGTGGCTTCTCGAACAATAATCGCCATTAATGAAGATTTGCTCAATTACAGTCATCAACATAACGTTTCCTTGTGTCACTTTAATCTGTTTGCGTAGAGGATGGCTGTTTAGATAGCGATAGTTGTCATTTTAACGTAAATATGCTACAAATTCACAGGCATAACAGACCTAAATTTACAGCACAAACAGAGTTTTGTAACGCGCACGCATAATAATAAGGCAACGCTCGCCGTTAAATGCAGCACAAATGTTTCTATTTTTAGGCAATTTTTACATACATTACTGCTGTTGACTTTCGAAAATTTATTAAAATATTTACCCATCCTGTTCGACGTGAATGCGTTTTCTATTTACACGCAATGTTTATCGAAACAATTAAGGGCTTATTCTTACCACAAATAAGCTGCTATATTCTGGAATCTAAGAGTATTATAATATGTGTATTAGGCAATGTTATCTAAATATTACACAATACGCCATAAGCTAAAACAGGTAAGGAAAAGAAACACATCTAGCGAAAAGTCATTGCTACCTCGATAAATGTATGTGAAAAAGGCAATAAAATTTAACTTCATTTATTATGAGAGATATGTTAATAGATATATTATTAAAAAATGCGTCTCGCCTTTATTTATTTAGTATAACAGGTTCCATAACAAACGTATGCGCCTAAAAGACAAGTTTTCAACGCACCATAAAATAGAGAAGTTTGTCGTAAAGAATGCATAGCCAACGTGGTTAATTTTAAATGTTTATGATTGGCAGCCCTGCAATCTTTTGCTAATAAATAAATTATTGACGATCTTCAAAAGTTAATAAAATGTACTTTAACACTGTCAAAAACAGTTCATTCGCTTCTTCTTCTGCCGGCAAGTGAATCCAACGGATGTCGATCCAAAAGAGTGGCATGTTCGGCGGAAAGCTGAAAATACAGACCATAGAAACATATTCCAGTTTACCTCTGGCAAATTATTAATATGAGCGCTTCAAAGCTATAGGATTCGCAAATTGTCCGCAGGACCTCATAATGAAGTTTTATAAATTGTTTCGAATGGTATTAAGTGAGCGAAAATAGCTTGTAATGTCCTTTTACGCCAATTATTTCCGTTGTATTATGTAACGTAGCCTTTTGCCTAAATCTATTAATAAAATATGTAACCAAGGTTTATTAAGAATGTTAGGAGGAAAAAAAATGGAATAAGTTGAAAGGAACAAAGGGAGATTAGGAACGTAAAACAATTGTATGTGGAAGTATATTGAATTTTTCGAACATATTTTTCTACATAATTCGGACAAATCCAGAAATAGATGTATTTCCTTGCCATATAGCGCAGGTTTGGCTTAATATCAAAAACGGTTTACACGGAAACTGTAATAACACTCTATTTTTTTTTTTTCAAATAAGTGCGGCACTCATTTTTAAAATAATAAATCAAGTTACAGGCGAAGACTAATTTTAACAGTGGAAATATTAGTTTTCGTACTCATCGAACATTTTTCCTATTTTTAAAACAAATCGCAATTAGTCGTAACATGGCTGACAGGCTTTATTCCTTACAGCGGGTGGGATCACTAACAATAATACGTACTACACGAGCAGGTATAAGAATGTTAGATTAATATATTCGCCTCATTGTAAACATATTTAAATCCCATTGTGTATGCTAGTTCGACGTTACAATCGTCTATTTTTCTATTATATACAGACGCCACTTGTACAATGCTTTATTACTGTAATGAGTGCCGATTATATATTGTCAGTTGTGTATGTTTAATTGAATTCTCTTAAATAAATACGTTCACAGCTTTAGTTTCTGGAAGGTTTTCTGCTTTTCTACATGTATGTACATATGTACTTCATTCCAGATACCTTGAAAATTCTAGTTCGGGGGGCCTGTCTTATATACTTCATTGATCTGTGCTATGGTTATATAGTCATCTATTTTTGCAATTTCTAGCGCTACTTAAATGTTATATAATTATTTAGAGATACAAACTGTCGGAAGGTGAACTTTAAAAACGCCTAGAAGCGTATACTTTTATAAACATTTACCTACATCCAAGAATGCAGTAGACAATTTCATATAAACTGTTTCCTAACGGCGCAATATCCTTTTTACAACTAACATATTAAAACGTGATTACCGTTACGAAGCCGTAAAAACAAATGCATCTTGTTCTCTTCTGCAGTACGCAATTATTTTGCAGTAAATCGTGCCTACCGCAAACGCTGCGAATATGTTGCGTAATTTTCTTTGTGAAAACGCTTTCATCGTCTACATCGCCGCACCGTACAATATAAGAACACGGAACAATATAGTCGCGTTGTTATACATTCAATGTCAGTGTCAATAGTGCCTCTTGCGTAACAGAACGATAGGCAAAACGAGTTCGGAGTGGCTTTTCTAAATAAAACCGGGTTTACGTAATTTTCTGTCTGGCCATCGGATTTCTCACAGTTAACAGAACAGAAGGCGCAGGAACTATTATGGCAGGAGTAGGTTCGTAGAAACGGAAAGTTGATGTGCGTTCTTGTTCGGTAACATATGGATGTTACACTTTTCATGGCTGACTAGGAGTTCATGGTCCTTGTACATGTTCAACAATTACGACGCGTCGCTAAAAACAATATACATAGGAAACCGATAAGAAAGAAGTTAGCAGTGCCGCGTTTTAATTTATTTAATAATTAGTTCTGTGAATTAAATAAAAGGGAGAGGTTAGGCTTGTGTTAAGGTTAGCAAGTGGTAAACTCTGCTATTTTACCAAGAAATGGTGCGTTACACAAAAATGATTATTAAATTTAATTATAGTAAAATAACCTTTTTGAAAATGTTTCAATCTGAGCGTACTTGTCTTAGAGCTGCTTTACTTACTGTAACACGAGAGAGTGCCTCAAATTGAGAAATTATTCAGCTTAGGATATTTCAAAATTAATTCTATATTCAATAATCAATCTTTTTACCCTTGAGTTTGAACTTTTCCCACCAGTCTGGACAATTTCTGAACGAACGATTATGATGAACGTACAATTGAATTTATTCTGTGCTTGAAGGAATCTCAAATACTGTAAAAACGGCTGCACTCCAAGAAAAAGAGTTAGATACATGTCTCGCTCGGACATAAGTATCTGGCTGAGCACATTATATATGGCGTTAATCAGGGCTGTATGTATACAAGAAACAACGAAGTTGGGCGGAAGCAAGTTGGCCGATTATCTTCTACAATAAATGAAACACAAAAGAAAATATAATACAGTACCAAGATCTATTATTTAATTGATTAGTAACTATATTGAGTGTTACCCGTCGCAGTAAGCCTATTCACCAGTTAATCCGTCGCACCCGAAAGAACAAAAAGAAACGACGTTAGCACTAATAAATTCTGAATCCCACAAACTTTCCTCATTCGAAGCACAAATACAAGAATTAACAGTACCTAGGAATTAGTAAAAGCTCAAATTCAGTCAATCATTGGAATAATCGTCCCTCTCACGTCCAAATAAAGAGAAAATGCTGCATCTGGCAGTCTTATACGATGGTTTCCGTCCTGTTAGTGTATGAAAGAATAGTAAATTTTTGGTTGAGTAGTAATGTGAGAAAGAACGTCGAAATATGGCGACGAACATACATTTTCCAATATGCGGAGGTAAAATTTCAAACAGCGGCCCACACAATTTGCGAAAACTGAAACTTTTAACTCTTTTGTATTAAAAACACTTGCAATACAATATATACGTGGAATTCCCCCATATACCATGGGTCAATATTGACTCAACATCGAAAAAGTAAATTCTCATCAACTACATAACGAACAGATGTGAAATATTTGCTTGAATTAATTTCCTACACTTGCTCACAAAGCACTTTCGAATGTACATGTTAGATGATGTATAGTCGTGAAATTTTACTTCGCTTTAAAAACAAACTGGAACATCCTTTTACTTTAGAACTGATCAGTCTTTGTCGTGAATGGAATATGATTGACATTGTTTTAGTTAGACTGAGATAAGAGTTGTAAGCAACCAGCAGCTTTATTTAAAGTATGTAATTAAAAAAGGGAACGTATTCCAGTTGTATCGGTAAATAGTTATAATTCAAGGCTTCAGGCTAATCATGGAAGTTATTTATAAGTACCATAACGTAATAGAATTGAAAGGAAGAGTTAAATAAAATGAAACTGGACAAAAATCTCTAAAAAAAAAAAATAATTACAGTGTTGTGTCTGCATATTTACGCATCTATCAACAGTTATTGAAAATTAACAAGGCAACGTGGACGAAACCCAATCCTAACCCAGACGAATAAGAATAATTCGAAATACGACCCTGTTTATTTCTGCTCAAGTCTGAATTGAATCGCACACAACCGTATCGAACGAGGTCGTATAATGAGAAGGGTGTCGAAAGGGTTATTAATAAAACGGGGTGTTGATGGACTTAAATCGGATAGTGAAGCCTACGCATACGCTTCAAACTTCCACTGCCGCGCGCTTTTAAATATACCTATGCCCTCGCTGTATATCTATGGTTGTAGGTATGCACATGTTGCCGAAGCATGCCTTCGTGGATTGGTATACACGAGAAACCCGTTTTGCTCATTTCATGCTTTAACGTTTTGTTTGCTGTAAGCGTACACAGGGTGAAATTCCCTTTCAACGTAGAGAATCGACGTAATTGAGTCACCATCTGACATACAATAAGCGGAAAATCGAGAAAATGAGTGCTACTTTTATTTGAGCCCTTCTCTGCTCTCATTTCATTTTTATACCGTGTAATTCACCTTTATATTGCAAAGTGGAAGAAGGGGAAATGGACTATCGAAGACGGAAAGATAAGTTAATTGGGATCCTTTACTTAAGCAACAAGTAAAGTTTTCCTAACATATTACCAACGTATCATGTTTTGTTTTTGTTTCAGGATCGTACAAGCTTTCCTTTTAAAGTAACAGGCGTTTTTTTTTCTAATTTGAAATTACTTAAGTAAGCTGTAGAAAGCGATAGTTAATTATTACAATAAAATTTTACTTTACCCTTTAGGGTAGATTACCCTACCCCAGTAATGTATAATTCTAGAAATAAACATTATTGGGACATCCCTGCGACTTCAGCAGCCAACCTTTTTTTTTAATTTGGCTAGGGTTTACCGTCTGTCGTCACCGCGAAGTGTCATCGTTACGCATTTGCAACCTTGAAATGTACATCTTTTCTAACCAACTTGGCTTCTCATCGAGTCTAGGAGATTTTTAATAAAATCAAGCAGAATTGTTCTCTACGTGTATAGTGAATGAGGTCACTTTTAAACTCGTAAGCTATAGTCGGAAGGTATGTAAGGCCAAAATAAGTTATGTTCTCATTTCTCCGATATCATCGTTGGCTGGATGCATGTTTATCGTTTAAAACGATCGGAATAAAGGGCCAATCAGAAAGCGAGGGCTCAGCTATATAAGCCATCCGAACGTATTTTTTATGCAAGTGGTAATGTATTGAGATACAAGCTAGTTTTACAGAAAACAAAGTATCTATACAGGAATAATAATGAATTAATAATAATAATTCTATAAAAATGAATCTTCTATATAAAGAACAAGAACAAGCAAAAATAGTGCAAGATGATTTAAAGCAGATTTAGAGCGAATGTTCATATTAATTTGCATGCTACTGTATACATGCTCTTACACAAGAACCAATCAAATATTTACGTTCTAATGCATATGGTAGAGGCATATACTTGGATATTTCACGTACTAATCTGACGCCGTGATACCTTCATGACATACAGAACGTAAGAAACGCTATTATACGGTTACAACGTTGTCACAGAACGTAATATGTAAACATTTCCGAATGCCAGATTCCTCGACGAAATGTCAAAAAGTCCTCCACTGATTTATTATATTTGTACGGCGTAATACCACACTTACACACGGCTCAAACGGAATAGCTATCTTATCACGATCCACGCTGCAATAAACCGTGTTCCCTTCATCGCCATGAATATTATATGCACGGCAACGCGATGATCCGGGATCATTTTCTACAAGAAGAAATTTCACACTACACGGCACTATTACATTCGCGTTCTTGCAGGCAAAACAAGCAATTCAAATGTGCACGTTGGAAGTTCCGTTCCGTTTGCAAATTATCTGTGGGAGTCCCATAAAAAAAATTGAACAAACAAATCTGCTCTTCGCCCGTATTCAATATTTATAATTATTTTACCATTAAAAAATCAATAATACAGACGAATTTATCAACAATCTATCAGCTATCCGTCAAAATATTTATCGGCCTGTTTAGCAACGAGATTCTTAATGTTTTATGTACGGAGTATGTAACTTCACGTCGGAGATGCATATTGAAAGCCGGATACAACTACTCTATGTTATTTGTGGAAGATTTACGAGAAACATTTTCTAATGTTTCTTGTTTTTTACTTCCCACTTGCTTTATCGTGCTCTATATTATGGGGTTAGTAGAGTAGTATAGTGGGTATTAAAATTGGGGTAACTTTTAATGGATCTAGCGTATCGATTTCTATGAATGAAATTGTTACTTGGAGAAATATAGAAAAATTAAGGAAATTATGAAAACAATGTCCCTTTGGAAATTCGGACGAATTCACGATTTCAAAAATGTTTATTTTGACGATGGTCCCTTATGCAGTTTGACCTACTGATTACAGGGATTACGACCATTTTGCAATGTTTTCAATGGTTTTTGAGAAATTTGAGTCTGAATGTAACAAATGTGTTTTGGTAAATTTCAAAGCTTCAGTTACATGTTTCTGAGTAAGATCGGACTCGAAGAATCGATTCCCGCCATTTATCTATCTCGTTTATTTTTCGAATTACACCCTGAAAAATGCTAAAGATAGGATCATGAATTGTGCGTTCAGCCAACTATTTACGTCCACCCGTTCAACACCAAACTTTCTATGAGCGCTTTCTGAGTAGCACCCTTCATCCTGCTATCCAGATAGCGGAGCAGTTAGGAAAATATTACAAGTCCAGCCAACGATGGTTTTGGTGGAACGGGTGAATTTCCTACATTCCCTATATAGAGATAGAGTTGGTCGCAATTTCAGGTTAGTTCTATTTTCAAATATTGATACTGGTTAAATTAAATAAGTCTGTAAGACACCCTCGAATTCCATTCAATTTTTTCATTGAATTTTCCCCCGTTTAAAATATTACAATACATCAGTCAGTCTGGTAAATTTTGTTAAAAAATGTTTAAAAAGCACTTATTTAAAATCATTCCGCTTAAGAAGATTTGTAATTGTATATTGCGAAATATTCCGCGAAGCGTGTTATCAATTAATGTCTCAAGATAGCATGTTCGTGTGAAAACAACTCTTGATTAATAGACAGACATCGATCTATTTGAAACATTGGCTAAAGGAAGTCAATTCAGAATTGTTTGTTATCAGGAGGTGATCGACAATTTCTCAATACGCGCCCGGCTTGACATTATTTACACACGCAGACGTCATAACAAAACATTACATCAAAATAAATTATCGACCTTAATGACAAAGCGGAGAGCATCAAGAAAATTGTATTACATAAATCGCGAAGTAGAACTGTAAGCGTAGCGTTCCTCAAAGACGAATGGTGTATAGCGGTAGCGATGCTATTGTTTAAAATGTAAAGAATAAAGAATGAATAATTGGAAAAAATTGCCGATGTGCCAAAGACACTGACCAGCAAAGAAAAGAAAATCCACGTGGCTCCGATGTTTGTTATTCCATTATTGGTTTCATAATGCGTCCGTCGGAGAAACGAATCACTTAACTGTACAGAAGAATGGTTCTTCGGGAATCCATAATGCGCCGTTTGTTACAAAAGGAGCGAACGTACATAATAGTTTTCTGCGCGCAGTGCCGGGCATCACATTCTTCGTGCACTCGATCATTTGTTTAGAGGAGATCTATTTATTTTCATGAATAGATCTTCATGGAGAACATTGTGTGGATTGTTTAGATTTTATCAAATGTAATTTTTAATTCGGATTCAACTTTGGAATAATACAATCGAAAGACAAATACCTTCGACTATCGGCGAGATTTCCTATGCCTGTTAAGACGCAGATGTGAATAATTTCCCAGCCATTTCAATGCCAGTTATAAATAATATTATTTTTGTAAGCTACAGGGAACGGATGTCGATGAAGCCGTATTCTCTAATTTTAAAATATACAAAAGACAAAGATCTTACAAGCAGCAAGTAAATTTATATTTTTTGTATATTATTTTAAAGCAAAGAAGAGCTTCAACGTTCACAATATATACATATTCTATTGTATAAATTTTCTATACAATAAATAAGGAAAACGAGTAAGCGTTGCTCGTAACCATAGAAGATTCGAGAACAACGAGACGATTATTATCTCTTGGAACTACTGAGAAGATTGACGTACGTATTTCCTCTATCGTATTTTGGAAAAATGAGGTACGTAAGTAAAATTATGGATAGAGTCATTATGATGCAGAATTTACCAGGAAAGCTATCCAACCCGTGCCGAATTTAATGAAACTTGAGTGGTCTGTAGGCCTTGTAAGGGCATGTAAAATACCGACTTCTGTTTCGGCTGGTACGTTTCTCAGTAATTATTTCCTATTAGATGTTAGCGGTTAGCATTTTTTAAGGGCCGTCGAGGCTCAATGTGCATAACATAATAAATATATTCACTAGAACATATCATTCGCAGCGGACTTTTGCTTTTGCTTTTTGTCTTAGTGTCTCTATTGATGTCATCAAACAACAGCCACAAATTTGAAGACGCAGTATACACCTATCTATGTATATTTCTACAATTACCAAGAATAGTTCTGACATCCATTTATTTTTAATCAATTTAATTTTTTAAATTATACAATCTGTCGCCATTTATCAGGCCATAGTTGGGCGACGATTGATCCGAACCAGCGATTAGTAAAATAATAAAATCGAATATGTTAAAATAATCCATACCGATCTTACTTACTCTCACATGTCTAGATTATTTAATTTCCTTCACTCTATAAATAAGCAGTATTCGTTTTTTTTACCAGATCAGTCAAAAAATTATACATAAACTCTCGTTGAATTTCAATTACTAATTATAACACAGCTCTGTGGTCCATCGGTAAGAAGGCCTATGCCTGACTGGGTAAAGTTAGGCGCTGTATATTCGAGTTCCGCTAATCACATTTTCCCAGAGCGTACGGTACAATACTGAGTCACCTTTCGGAGTTAAGCAACAATTAACTGCGATTTAATCTGTACGTCTAGGGGCTGAAGTTACGGAAGACTACAAGCACAATTTACACACTAAAAGTTCCTGAGGCTATGACAGGCTTTAAAGAGCTTATACCTCCCGTTGGGCCATCACTACATGTTTAAAAAGATCAAAGAAGGGCGTGATACCGAACCGGGCAAGAACATGGACTCCTCGACGCTACAAAACATAATAGATCAATGTATAAAAGACTTGAATTTGAGACAACGCGTAACGTATACATTGGAATAATTGGATGGAACATTGACCAGTTGCGGAACAGCGAAAGAGGATGAAGAACTATTGCAGAGAAATATTAAGAAGAATTGGAAGAAACCTGCGTCGGTGATGTAGTAGGTAATAGGAGTTTTATTAGTTTAGAGTATAAGCGGAAAACAGTTGAATACTGGCGAAGTGAAAAGAAACTAATGTTGGTGTTAGAAAGTGTGGAAGATCTGTCCCAATTCAATAGATGAGAAAAGTCATTACAAAAAAGTGATGCAAGGAGAAGAAGTTATTGACAATTTCGGAGATTATATTTAAGTTCGCAGATCAATTTAATTGTTTATTACCTCATTTCAAAAGGGCTCACAAACTTGTTTCAAGGAAAGTAACCAAAGTTTGTAAGTCGCTCGTATGGATTCTTGAATAACCCATTGCTCTAACTAACAATCCCTAAAAGACCAATTCTGGCCTAATGTAACATACTGAACATTATTTTTTTTTCATCGAAAAAACCTCCTTTGCTGCTAATCACCGCTCGAACTATTCTAAGCATTCTTTCGATAAGTTTTGTTAAAACGGATCGTGGAATATTAATCCATTCATGTTGCAGAATATTCCGTAAATGTTCT
>LR737380.1:38542049-38591436 GCA_902655005.2 Marronus borbonicus | reverse complement strand
CGCCTGTGATAAATAAACAAGAATGATGCTGCGGTATAT
This sequence comes from Marronus borbonicus, assembly GCA_902655005.2. NCBI lineage: Eukaryota > Metazoa > Arthropoda > Insecta > Coleoptera > Scarabaeidae > Marronus > Marronus borbonicus. Next base: position 38,591,397 of record LR737380.1, on the reverse strand, counting down.
TTCCTAAATGTATTGTTCGTTAATAATCCACCAAACGACCCGTTTCAAAAGATCGCTACTTCCGAGAAATTCTTGGAATGATAATAAAAGGGACTTTCTTGTGGTTGTCGCAATATTTCTACTTTACATAATAATTTATGGCTTTAATCCCTTAGAAAAGAGTGTATGCTTAATATTTTTCTAATTTTATGTATTAATAATTGTATACAGTGTGATGTAATAGATTTTTATTGTATGACCGAACTTCACTGAACGGCAGTGTACATCTAATAGGAAGTAATTAACCAGAAACCCAAGTTAAAAACCTCCCAAGTTTCATTAAATTCTGAAAGTGAGGGTTGGGTACATTTTTTGTTGTTTGTGATTTACAATTTAGGTGAACATTTGTAAAGCCACATTATTACCAGGAAGCGAGGAGAGCGTTTAGAAGCCACCTCTCATTTAGCCAATATCTCTTCCACTCAGTATCTTAACATGTGTAGCCATCGTTCTAGAGAAATGTAAATCCTCAATATAGCTGTGGACGTTACGTGCACTATTTTCGGCGCATAAATAGATATTTACGACCACGGTCTGCATAAAGCCAGAGATATATGACTGCGATGATCCAATGTTTTCAGATCTTTCGAATGATGTATCTAATAATTGGATTTAACATTTTGGAAGAGAGGAGAAAAACATTAAATATCTGCGAAGACAAGAGATACAAAACTATAATGAAGTTTTTGGAAAAAAACGTACGTTATGCTTACCAATTATGTAACAGCACAACTGTGAAGGATGAAGTGTCAATAAACACAAATTAGAAACATTACCGCTTTAAACAATCTACCTATTTACTCATAGGTTATTGTTTTCATTACTATTACAAAACTATACTTCTGCGGCAGGTATAATGGCATTAACGGTAATGCCATTTTAATAGCGCTCATTCTCTGTCAAGGAGCAATGAAATTTATTGCACATACAGCGTTCGTTGTAAGTTGGAAGATTTCCTTGTGTATGTATATATATATACATACTACTCGTTGCACAATTTCGTCGTTCGTAATTGTCAATTATCTATCGCTTAAAATATCTATCCGTACAAGTACGTGGATATTAATTTATATACATCTGTCATCGCTGTTAATTTCTCCCATACATCACTGTATATCAGATGGTCGTTTATATACAATTTATTCTCATCGATTGCCTAGTAATGATTTCGTGTACGCATAAGCGATATTATTGGTAATATGACAGTAATTTTATTAATTCTAATTTATTTCTGCGCCCGAGGTAACTTCTGAAACTTGAAAATGATTGCGGTAGAATATAATTCTTATCCGCGCACGGAATCAGTATGTAGGTTACATTCAGCACAAGTTTATTGCTGTTTACGATTAGATGCGTTGTTACGTACCTGGGCAATTGTATGTCCATATTTACGTTCTAAACAATGACGGAACCTTAAAAAAAAAGGAGACCTGTTGGGTTGGGTAAACTGAGTGTGGTGTCTGTAATTGTTTTTTGTCAAACCTTTAGAGTTTGGGTTTTCATCTAGCCTAAAATAGTGATTATTCACAAAGACATTGATTTGGATAATTGCATCTAATAAATATAAAATTCGTGAAGACCACAGTAGAGACCTTTCAACTTTCGGGATAATTGACGCTGAATGTTTGGAATTTCTAAATTCCTGCCTTAAAAATCTCTTCATTTAATATATTTACAGCGTTGTTGTAGTTCTTTATTTTCACGCTGGTTTTGAGTACAGGAAACTCTTTCAGCGTCTTCGCAGCAAAAGGATGGTTTTTCTTGCAGCTGCTATGTTCAAGTGAAAGGTTAGACTAGAATTCAAACGATGAACACAGAAGGCCACATTTTATTCGAATAAATGTGAGAAACGAAACCTCCTTTGCTGCGAGGTTCAAGAATTCTCGAAGGATGTGACTAAAACTCCGTCCAGTATTTGACTTGACCCACTTTGAACCTTTATTCTCGCTGGTTTCTAGGTAACGATTCCGCATACGATGGATGGCAGAAAAGTTAACTTTAAAAGCTCTCGAATATTGGTGTTATTCTCGATACAACACGTACAACCTAGGCGGCTCATTTCGATATAACTTGTGTGTAGCTTAACACTTTGTAATAAACTATCAACATTTGTGACTATTGCATAGCAAGCTGTTACTTGGACTATAATTTTAAGAATAATGTAAAAAATTTGTTTTGCTTTTGCAAATTTACCCTCTCTCAAAGAGTTAGCTCTTGCTGTGTTCATAGTACGAATAGGTAATTGCACGGACTCTTTCTTGAGTTTCTTAATAGATGTCTTGGTAACTACAAACTTTCGATTTTCAATGTAATATAGCATAATTAATTGAATAAATTGTAAAATGTATTTATAGTGTAGATGAAGAATTTCTATTTCCCAACGTCACTTCCTCGCCTCTTAAATTCGTACCTTGATCGGTTATTATGAGCTGGTCAAGAGTACTTGTTTTTAACAGGTTGTCCATCATTCAACCTCTCCTTCTTACGTGGACTTGCTTGGGTTTTACGTTTTTGAAAAATATCGACTCCGGCAAGTACTCGACTCTCTGACATCTCCAGGCACGCTAACCACTACGCCACAGGGTCTATGGGAATAAATCACTTTTTGGTACCTAGATCTTATTCATGCCTACAGGTGCATGTCTGTTAAGATATTAAAATGGCAGGCGTAAATAACATGTAGGTATTAAAATGTGGTTCGTTCCTAGCACAAGACCTTGTGGTTTAGTAATTAGCTCCGACTGTTCGACAGCGGGAGATGCCAGGTTCGAGTCCTTATCGGAGTTGATATTTAAAAAAGTAATAATCACGCCTGAAAAATTGAGGAAGTCGTGAATCTTTGTTATATTTCCTTGAAAAGCAACATTCCTCTTGCTATTTTTGTATCCCTGCGTGTACGAGCCTACCTGAAAATTGTGAAAACAAAGTATTCCGAAAAGCTTTCATTTTTCAGTTGAGCGAACAATAATATCACTCACGTTATATATCAAAGGTGTTCTTTATAAATTTAAAAAATAATTTGTATAAGAACTTTATTAACAGAAAATGGTCTCTTCGCCTTTTAATTTCGTCTAATTCTGCTATTAATCTGCTACTTAATTCCGCGTAAAATTCAACGAGTATCTATTAATAAACCAACAGACCATAGGCAAATAACACGCCAACGGAGCTTCGCCTCTGCCGCAGAATCGCTCATTTACACAAACAATGTAAACGAAGTGAGTCGCGAAGTAAATTACCGGAAAATTAAGTTGTTAAATCGTTAGTTCGGCAATAACAATTAGTAAATTGATTTAATTGGTAGAACGATACGTAGTTCATACATATATTAAGCAAGCTTGCGCAGTCGTTCGTTGAATATATGGAAATGTTATGGCGTTATTTATTGTCTTTTAATTGTGACAAAATTTATACACATACATTAACATTCTAACACTTTAAAATTGATTTATATGCTTGAGTTCGAATTATTAAATTGAAGTTATTCAATCTCCATAGGAGCATAGCTTACAGCGAATAGCAGATGGTGTATGTTTAAAAATACTTATATAACTATATTTCCTATTCAAAACAGAGAAAAAGTAGAAGTTGCACTTATTGGGGAGTGGAAGAGATTGCTTCCAGAACTGATCAATGGACTCATCAGAAGTACGGGAAGACTACAGTTATAAGAGCTCGTGAGCGGAACACATACTACTGAAGCACAAGAAAAAACGCATTGAATTTAATTTATTATTTTAATTATTAATCAAGTTCAAAGTTATGCTGTCTCAAATCAGTATTCTTTTTTTTTTATCAACATGCATTTGTTATGTTATTATTTTTATCATAGAGTGGAATCGACTCCAAATATCAGAAAAAATTTACATCAGTAAAAATTGAGAAAAACATTAAAAAATTCAATTTATTAAATATGAACCTGTATAACTATTTATAGCTGCAGTTTGGAACTCATCACCTTTAACGATTTGTACAGGTGCTAATTATACACTCCCCTGCCACATACACCCGTACATAAAAATCATCGAAATTAAACGGTAGACTTTCTGTACTTTGTATTCTCTCTGCCAATAAAATTACAGTTATAGTGTGGGAAGCTTTCCCATGCGTTCAAATGGTGTTATTAAATAAATATGGTGAATCCACTGTTCCAACAAGACGAAGACTTTCTAACGGTATATTAATGTATCCCATGAAAGTTGTTGTCAAGAATATTTTTTCAGTCTGGACGTATGTTTATTGTTAATCTCGATTTTCTGATGGAGTGTAATGCTAGCATTAAATAATTCTGATAATGTTGAGGTTTAAGGTTTTTAGGTTAAAGGTTTTCTGCGATTCCGGAAATGTACCATGTATGTACCTGAGATGCTTAATTTGTTTCTTAAATGGATTAAATATAAAAAGGTATTGTGCAAGTGCACTATATCGAAATGAGTTTCTTTAAAAAAAATATATAAATCTACCTTTTTAATGATGACAAATATGAGAGGCTAATTAAGTGGGACCTAAAAAAAAATGAAATTTATTTAACGATATAGAAGAAATACTATTTTTACGCCTCAAAAAACATTTTACTACAAAGTTAACTTGTATTTTAATCGCTGGTTCATAAATATTACGCCAGACAGTACGGATATATTAAACAATAATTAACGAACATATTTAAAAAATTCAAAGTGTGACAAAATTCAAGAGCCATTAATTGTCGTAGCATTAACGCTTGTAATGAGTTATACATCTAAAAGGGAACATAAACATAGGCAAAGCCATTAATCTGGCGGTAATTGCACAATTTGTTTATACGATTAGCGTTCGAGTTAGAATTACGAAGATCAACAAAAGACGGACAACAAAAATTGACTCTCAAATATTTAAAGAAATCCATTAACGACCACTCGCAAATTTTTCTCTAACCGAACGGAATGGGGAAAGGATGCACTAAACTGTGTATACGTATGTTGTACACTAAGTGTTCATAAAAGACGGTCACAGTAGGCTGCGGCAGTAAATGTCTATTTCCGCTTAACACAAGTAAATCATCTGCATAGATTGCCTGCTAATTCGGACGATTAACTTTACGGATTGCTTCCTGAAAATACGGCTGTATATCATTCGCTAATTTACATCGGAATCATATAATAAATAGGGAGGTATGTCCTTGTTGCTTTGGAGCATTTGCAAATTGAACGTAAGCGGGCTTATTGTTGATTTTCCTGCTTGTGTTAGCGAATAGCTACGTAGAAATGGAAAAGTTTGAAGAAACTTTTCCATTTTTCTATAATATAACATTAAGTTACCATAGAATGGTGTGAACTACGAAGCAAGGTGAACTTCAATAGCAGGCCACCGATACTGCTCCTTTTCACAAAACTTGCAACGACATGCAAGAAAATAAGGAGAGTACTAAGAAGATTAATAATTAAACATCTTCCTGAATTCGGTAAATAAAATAATAACGTGACAAATTGTGAAGAACTCACTTCATCTGCTATAAATATGCAGACATGTACACTACCCGACAAAAACATAGACGCCGTATCGTTTTTATTTATAGATATTTCTGGGTATTTATTGCTTTATGGGGGGTGATTGAGATTTACCCAGATCAAAATAGGAATTTTAAATGCGATAAAAATTTAGACCCTGTGCATTTATTACATTAATATAAGCAAAAATGTTACTTCTCTTAATATGCAGCGGTTGTGCTGGTAAAGTATGGTATACACATTTCACCACGAGAAATTATATTTTATAAAGTGTTTGCAATATGGGTAGAAAAAAGCAATTATCTTTGATAGAAAGGGGTAAAGTTTTAGCCTGGCACCAGGATGGTGTTAGTAAGTAGGAAATTGCTCGTCGGTTACGAAGAAGCGATCATTCCGTTAGAAATTTCCTAAAAGATCCGGAAAATTACGGCAAATCAAAAGGCCAGAGGCGACCGAAAGCTGTAAGTGAGCGGGATAAACGCATGATATTGCGGTGTGCATCCATTTCTTCTGCGTGGGCGAGAGTTATTGCAGAACAGGCGGGGGTACAAACGCACGTGCGTAATGTTCAAAGGATTTTAATGGCGTCACCGGTAATATCACGGAAGAAAATGTTGTGAAAACCGCCACTTTTGGCGAAACATAAAGAACCGAAGTTGAGATTTGCTGAAGAACACATATCCTGGAGGAAACAATGGGAAAAAGCTATATTTTCCGATGAGAAACATTGTAATTTGGACTGACCGGATGGGTACTCGCATCACGATCTGAGAAAGGAACCAAAAGTGAAAATGACCAGACAATTAGGGGGTGGATCTGTGATGATATGGGCAGCGATTGGATTCCGCGATAAAAGTGAGATAGTGTTTTGCACAAACAAAATGCCATCTGTGACGTATAAAGACTATTGCGTGACAATCTTCTACGTTTTGGAAACCAATGGGCTGGGCGCAATTTTGTTTTTCAGCAAGATAACGCGCCAATTCATAAAGCCAAAAAACATTACTGAATGGTTTAAAGGGAAAAAGATTAAAACTTTACAGTGGCCGGCACGGTCACCAGACTTAAACATTATTGAAAACATGCGGGGTGAATTGGCACGTCGCGTTTATGGCGGAGGCCGTCAATATTTCACGGCACATGAACTAAAAACTTCAATAGTGACTGAATGGCAGAATATCCCTCAAAATTATGTGTTAACATTATATAAATCTATTAATAACAGACTATTGGAAGTGATTAAGAACAATGGAGGATCTACGCATTACTGATCACTCGTTTGTTGAGTTTTGTTTCACATTTGCAACAGAGCGTCTAAATTTTTGTCGCAGAAATTGTTTAAACATTGGAGTAATAATTTATTATTTAGTTCATATATTACTGGAGGAGATATTTTTAAGTTTGTTTTACTTTTATGAATAAAAACTTAATTAGATATCTTGCTAGTTTCGCAAAGAAATGTTGTTGTAACCCCTAAAACGCTTAAAACATCTTACCGCGTCTAAGTTTTTGTCGGGGAGTGTATTTTTCAAGTTACTTAATCAAATAATTAAATCTATAAATATGTTACTTCTCTAATCTAAAACTTCTGCATCCACGTCCCACTTAATAATATACGAAGTCAGTTTAACGTCTAATCTCAACAGACAAGCGTGAAACTTGTGCTGAATTACGGACGTACGGGTATGATTATTGAAAATTGAATTTACACCAAATAATATAGTCAAGCCGCTCATTCAGTTTCTTATCGCTTCCGCTACATGCACATTATGCAAACATATTTATATATGCGCAATTGATTCGCAATTTGTAAACGATTTGAATAAATAATTATGGTCAATTGAGATGTTTGATATCGAACCTACAGCGAAGCAAGCCAGTTTCCTACCGGCACTTGTGCTCAATTTATATTTATTGCAGTTTGTGGGACATGTAAGATGATTAATGGTCGTAGTATATTTGCGTATGGATCATCTGTAGAAGTGCGTACGGGAAATTAAATAGAATGTTATCGTCCAATAAAATCTTAAATATTTTGCCGCTCTGGTTATAAATTATTGATTTTTTTAAATAGATTGTATTATTTTGGTGCCTTTTTCCATATCCCTTTGTTCTTTCATTCATTCAACATTTCTTCGACAATTTGCTATTTACGAGCAATGCAATATAAATTCTGACGCTTAACTGGCGACATATAATTGAATGGTACATGTCACAATGGTAATAAATAGATGTTACATTTGTTTCCTTAATGTTACACTGAAAACATAAGTGAAACTAAATTAGAATTAATTGCCAATTGTAAGTAATAGCTTCTACGTTACCTTTCCGGTCGATAGGATTAGAAACGCCTACGTACCATTCCTGAAAAGGTAACCAATTACGTATTACCCACTAACCCTACTTGAACTATTATTGCAAGCATGACATCAGTCAATAAAACAAAGGAGAACCTCGCTCCCCATTAAGGAAACGTGCGCTATCAACTAAGGATTAGTGCAAATTGTAGAAGTAGCAATTTAAGCGTTTTATTGCGCTTTAAATTGCTGCAATTTTCCCTTAAAATCCATTTACATTGAAGTGAAATCATATGGGAATAATGGGAAGCCGTATTTACTGTAGAATATTCGGTTAAATTGGCGTGGTGGTTGGCACATAATGTATTTTAGATTTTGGCGGAAATATATTCATTTAAGATGTCTCTATTGAAGGAAAGATGAAAAAATCGTATACTTTCCATCTTCGAAAGAAACATACCAGGTGTTCCAAATTATCGGGGTTATTCCTCTAGTTATTAAATATACACTATTATTATTTTCATTTTTTTTATGAAAAATGGTTCAAAGGTGTTACAATTTTTCTCGTTACCTTCTTTCAATAGTTCTATGTTTTCTCTGAGCCAAGTCTACGACATGGCTTGCTAAAGCTGAATCGAAGACATCTTTATCTTTGCTGCATATTTTATGTTTTGGATCCCAATTTCTAGAGCCATTGACTAATTCACAATTAGTTCACAATTCCACATTTAAATAGATACATTCTAGATCTTATCTTTTTTCATTTATTGCTGATGCTTTCTAAAAAGTTTATCTTTCGAACAAAATAAGTCTGCAAATTTACGAATTTGGAACCTGCTTAGTTTCTAATACACGGCCGACGTAAACTTATCCCGTGGCCCCTGTATATTTGCCTCTATTTTTATGCGTTTTCACCGGGAAAAAATCTGCCGGGATTCTTATTTCTAATTTGCAAATACGCAAAACTTTTCATTTATTAAATTGGTACATTCTTCGAGACAATCGTATCCGACATTTGTTCTACTGCTAGAATGGTTTTATCTGTATCTAGTATCTCCCATGTCAGCTTTTGTAAAGTCTGTTCTTCTTATTTCAGACATCTTGCTGATGTATCCTGCTTACCTAGTTTGGTGTAACTAAAAACTCCTTTCTAAGGAGTTATGTATGAAGAAAAACAGGGCATGTGATGGACATTACCTGAATATAAACTAATTGCAGGAAGGTTGAGTGTAGGCTTTCACGACCGTAATCCATAGTAGAAATGTCTTTCGGGTGATGTCGTGTAGTTAATATTTTACTTGACGTTTCGCTGACCCTGCTGTCAGCTTCTTCAGAAGATTGCTAAAGACTGGTCTTTAGACAGTAAAATATTAACTACACGACATTACCCGAAAGACATTTCTACTGCAGGAAGGTATTGTTTTCTCGCTGCAATTATTATATATTTTCTCAGTATTTGATCATATCTGTGCAACAATAAGTAGATATTTAAAAAAAATTAATTACGTCCGAAAAACGAAGGAAATCAGAATTTTCACATTTCACCGACGGACGCTAATATGCATTAAAGAAACAATATATTTGTACTAACCCGTAATCAATACTATTAATCGATACGATATTTTACATTATTTCCAGCTATATAACATCAGAACTCCGTTCCTATTGATTACAAGTAATTTGCATTTCCTTGCCAAGTTATTTGCTAAATAGAACAACTTTTTCAAACGATTATGTTCGCGAGCAGGTGTGTATATCCAGACAACTTTTCATACGCCGGTAATTAGATTCGCGGTATGCTAATACCTATATGCGTCCGTAAATACAACAATTTTTCCCAGCGAAGAAAAATCGCTCGAAAAATCCCATAATTTCACAACGTTTCTCAATTAGTAATTGCACGTTTAACACATGTACGCGTAGATTTACAATTACCGACCGCATGAATTATACTTTTATATTAGAGGTACGTATTGTAGCTGGGATACCGTATCGTACCTGCGTCTGCGTCCGTATAAACGTGTACGTGTGCACTTTGACTTTCCATTCATGATTATTGCCTCATTAATAAGTGGACACGTAATAAATATAAAAGATTTTTCTTTTTCTAAATCGTGAATATACCTTCCCTGTACACGTATAGGCTGATGCAAGAAATTAGTATTACTTATTGAAAATATTTATCGCGTATAAAAGAAATAAAGAAAAGTTATTGACTATTCTTTCGCAGTTTTGAAAGAAGCGGAAACATTTATTATCCATGTAAATGATACACGGCGTGGAATTTATTTCTAACGCAGATTTATTGCGCTGCATTGCTATGCTTTTTATTTGTACTGTACACTCCCAGCGAGGATAATAAATAAGTTTATAATTTTGTTTTATGACTATTAAATTACTTTTCTTTATCCACTTCCGATCGCTATAATTTTTATTAACGGTCGTAAGTAGATACATATCGTAATCCGCTTTCATTAGTACTCTGAATTTTGATAAAGTTTGTAATCAGATTAAAGTAAGCGAGGAAACTAACCTTCTCGCTAAAACCCACCATCAGAACTATCTTTGAAATAAAGCTTGATGTGAACTATAACTGTGGCTTTTTTTTTGCTGTTATAGTTCAGTATAACTGTGTATATAAAGAATCAGTTCTCTTTACTCGAATAAATGGGAACGCTTTCGTTTTCTATCATATTTTCTTATTGCCAAGATGGTACCTGTCTAAATTATAAAGATACATATTTCTCAACTGTGCATAAGCAAGACCATCACGCCTTAATAGTAGTATCTCTCTTTACAAGTTTCATTGACACACAAAAATCATATTAATGGCGATAAAAAAATACAAAACATTCAACATTTATTTATGATCTAGCATGTTTCCTGTAAATACGTGAAAACTTTCTATGGTCTCATTTTTCTTACATTTACTTTACTCATTAAATCTGTTCACTCAGTTGTGTCACTGGATTTCAACTGTACTGTGAGAACCATAGCTTTTTATGTTCTCAATGCGGCCATTTTCCTCGTTTAACAAAGGTGGACATTTATCTAAGTTCCACTGTATTCTTCTCCTTGTTAGTGTGTATGGGAAACCGTTGCGCAAACGGAAATCTAAATAATCTTATTAATTTATACGTAACGCAAAGTTCTATTCAAACAGCAAGGATTCATAACTCTTAACGGTGTTAAGATCCTACTGTGCGAAGCTGTGTAGTATAAAAAGCAAATATACCTTAAGTAAACTTATAGAATTTGAATTCTGCAATATTCGAGATTACAAATGAGATAGGCGACGATTTCTTCTTTGTGTTTAGGTGGAATTGCACAAAATCGTTGTTTATGAACCGAACGGAAAAATGTAACTAGCACCTTGCTTTGTACAGCATACTTCTTTTAGTTTTGCGTATGTGATGTTATTACGAAACGCGAAGATATGTCGCTTGTCATAAAGCAAATAAATTATTTCTTCGTTCTTCTGTATTTCGAATAAATGAGTTATCAAATATTCGAGTTTAATCTTTTGAAATTTAAGGTATTGACGATTTTTGATAAACCGCAGAAAATAACTTCAAGATAATTGCTCTTTGTCAAATTGAATGCGATGGGATTTTATAAAGAGGACAATGACAAAGAGAACTGGCTGAAATAAGAACTCCTCAAACATAAAAGAGTGCTCTATGAGTGTGTTCAATTGGTTACAAGCAAAAAGAAATGAGGCACAATGCACTAAACAAATGGCAAAAAGAAATTATGGTAATGGTGCTAAAAGTACAAAAAAACTACAACATTCCAATAATTCAAAAGCAACATACATCTTTTATGTTATAAAACTCCCATTCATAAGTTTCCTAATAAAAAATGCTTTTTGGAAATCTTTCACCCTATAGTTCTGTTAAGTCAGAGAAGAAATTGGGTTTTTCAGGTGCACTATTCATAAGTTGCTGAAAACCTCTTTCACCAACTGTTCAAATTTGATGTTTTGTTTTAAGTCAGGTCGGTAATGCGGAGAGCCGATGTTCTTAATTATATTTCAAGTTACTCACCACGCAGTACCGCAGTACACGTTGGAATTTTGTTTAAAATCGCTTAAGCAAAATTTTTTAACAAAAAAAGTTGATGGAGAACATTTTGAACAACGTATCCTTGCTCAATTTTCGTTTCTCATTCGTCCCATTCCTTTGACGAAAATATTAATTAATGCTATTTAACAAACACATGAAGATGTATGCAATACCATAAACAGTTCAATTTCGCACAATTAGTAAAATTATACATAAGAAGAACGTTATGTTATTCTACTGTAATACAAACAAATCTACATAAGCTCTATCTAATTGTTCTTAGAGTACATAATCAAATGTATCTTAAATCTACCAGATGCCGAAAAGACAGTTTACATGTAACGTTAAATAATCTCGTTTATCTACTATAACATCTGCAAGACTATAACCTCGTCGAATTGAGCCGACTTTCATTTACTAAAATTAGAAAAATACGCATGTAGCCTCAAGCGCACGCTTCTATCTCCTGCGAACATCTTTTCCTCCTGTTCGCTTTCAGCAATTAATATTCAAAGTAGGCAATGAAAGCGATTGTATTTTTTTTTCGCATTAAAGCTCAAATCCTGAATAGAAAGTATCAATTTCCAATCGTCTACGGCTCCATGATCTAAAACAATAAGCGATTAAACATATTACGTCGCGAGAACTCTTAAAAAGTTTTACGATTCCGCTTAACCGGAGTGAAATTGTCAATTTTTCTCGCGTAGTCCGGCTCGGATCGCAACCTCTGCTAATAAATCCTTCAAAGACATCAGGAATACATGATACACAATTCCGTAGTTTGCATATCAACGAAGTCGTAAAGGGAATGGAACAAACGGAATAAATCGCACCAAAGGCGGTAGAGTACATTGATATTCAAAAGTTACGCACATCAAGGCACATGCAAAAAGATGAATGTGTTTTCGCTTGTTATCCCAATAGAAGAACAGTATTCTGTCAACCGCGTCAACAGTAGCGCTGATAGTTGGCGTGTTACTCGATAATACGAATAAAATGAAGTGTACGCTTTCGTTTAAGAAATTCGCAGTATTTATAGAGAGCGAGTTTGCAGTCATCGCTTGAGTTTGCACTTAGGCTTGATATGAATAAAAGAAACCTATGTGCTTCACCAGACTCAGCTTCGTACAGAGCAGGTATATGAGCGAGTACGGCTAAATATATGATTAAGTTCCGGCAGTGCAAATGATAATCATTACGGCATGACACTAACGAAAGATGTTTCAAAATCACACAGATCATTAGTTGAGTGTAGGCTTTCACGACCGTAATCCATAGTAGAAATGTCTTTCGGGTGATGTCGCGTAGTTAAAATTTTACTTGACGTTTCGCTGACCATGCTGTCAGCGTCTTTAGAAGATTTCTAAAGCTGAAGATTTCTAAAGTCTTTAGAAATCTTCTGAAGAAGCTGACAGCATGGTCAGCGAAACGTCACGTAAAATATTAACTACGCGACATCACCCGAAAGACATTTCTACCACACAGATCATATTTTACGGGAAAATCTTAAAATCAGCCTTTTATGCTATAACAGGGCTAGTCCTAAGATACATGCGTAGAGGCTTAAGGTCTTTAGTTGACTGTTGGAAAAGATAGAGGGATTCATCAAGCTACATCTTCTAAAACCATCAGTGAAAATAAAAATATTTCAGGCTTCTCAGGTTCCGCCATGTTGCTACATTGCTTGGCCTCGAAGTTAACTACACAATGATCTAATCTGAATTCTCTCTGTGTATTGCAGAAAATTATCTACTTTATATCAACTGCAGAAAACATCAACATATCTTATATATGTAGAGATAACCATTATCCAAATATCAAAGTATTGAACAGGAACAAAAAAAATTATTTATAAGTGCGCTAACATGTTAAAAAAAATAAAAACCGTTGAGAGCTATTAGTTTTCAACTGCCTCTATTTTAAAATCAAATAAAACGTTCCTCTAACTCTATCAATTTTGTCCTCGATACTCAGAAAATACATAAAATTCCATTTTACGCCGTACACTCGAGGCGTATCCAGAATTAAGTGATGAAACTCATGGACGATAGTGTACATACACCGCAGTAGGCCTGTTCTCTAATAAATTCTATTATCGAAAGGCAAAATCTAAAGTTATGTTGCACATGCACACGTATTCACTTACATTACTTCAAACCTAGGTTGGGAAAATGTAACTGTGTTAGGCATGCACGGAAAAGGTAATATTTTATTGAGATCTGACATACTTTTAAATCGATAAATTCTTTACTTCTTATATACACACACATAGATGGCGATTTTTTTTCCCCCTTCAAATGCCTCTCTCATTAATGGTATCTAATTATTTAACGGCGGACCGCAGAGTAATTGCATAGGTAAATATACGCAGTAATATATCATTAACAATGGGTTTGTTTCGAACTAGGTTACACACTTATTACCATAATGGACCATTAGTAACGCAAATGCTTTTTCTCCACTTTTATTCTCAATATTTCATGGTACATTTAAAGTATGCAGAGACACGATTAAACACTATAGGTATATTACAGGGAACGCAAAAACTAGATCGCTAAACGGGAACGTTGTCTAAGCATTTGAAATTTACAACGTGGCAAAATCGCAACGAATCACGTTCATAGATTTCCGTTTTTGCTGTTGTTTTAAGAGATAGCATGGAACATGCTAAATAAACCAGCAGCGTAGTTCAAATCTACTACTGAGGTTATGCAGAAACAGAAATTCAACAGCATTCAGGACCGCAGCTCTTTCTGGTTAGCTGAAGAGGTTTAAAGTATTAATTCTTTAAGTTAATCTAGGTACAACCTACAGCTATGCGTAGCATTTCTTAGAAAGCTAACAATATAGCGCACACGCACAACAAACACGGAAAAATCCGAAAGGGACTACATCTTAATTAGATTTTAACATTTGTGTATATGGCGCGATTTTAGTGTGTTTGATCGTGACTTGTACTACGATCAAATAGAATTCTTCCTCGTCATTTTCTTCTAGCATCTTGGTTTATAACAATTCCTTACTCAATGCTTTCCCACAATATCCCCCGAAGACTCCACAAATTACCGTTTAAAAAATTAAAGGAGTCAAAGGTGTTATAGTGTTTAAGAACCCTATTAAATTCCTTCAACTTCGAATGTACTTCTTAATATGCAATATTTAAACAAAGAAATGGTGGAGGAGCTAGTAGAAACCGAACGACGAAGTTAGGACAGCCCAATAAAGCATTTTGTATTTCAATTTCGAGACCATGACTTGGTCTAAAAGAGAGACCCACGAACATAAGACCAAATACGTAACTATTGAACTGTTCCATCTTTAAAAAAATCCTGACCTTTAATATTGGAGAGCACCGTTCTGTTACCCACTTGAAATAATATCAACGTTTTAAGATATTAATCTGGCAAAACAACATGATACTTGCGTGTTATCGCGTGTAACCATCACGTGTGTAAGAAACACGTGATGGATTATTTTTCCTTCCCAAATTTATTTCTCTTAGTAGCGAAAGAGAGCAACATACAGTCTAGCAAGATTGCGTTCGGCAAATATGTTAATACTACAAAAATTTTTCATCATATTGAATCATAACCATCAAATCATAAAAAAAAAAATAAATTTCTTTGGTCATAAAAATTTTATAGATTATACGAAACAAAGGTATTTTGTTTAAAATGAGCCTTCTGACGTCGAGTAATTTCAAACGTAAATAACTTAGTACGTGAAGAGCTAATAGCTGTCAAAGGAGGAAGCTGTAACTTATTTATACTACCTCTCGATATTTTCCATAAAGATATTTAGAGGTAGAATCAATGTATACACGCCGTAAATTTTTATTGTTCCGGTATTTCGAATTTTCTCGAGAAAGCTTAATCAACAATAACTGGATAGATATCAGCAATTTTTCTGATTGTAATATACCGTAGCAGTAACTCTTTCATATTTTACTGTTAATGTTGTAGCGATAAATTTGTGATATATGTAATTTTTGCAGCGCAATAAAGGAATTAAGAGTGAGATTTGGATGGTGCCCAACAATCCAATACGAGGCGATTATTTTAAATAGCATCATTTGTCTCAATTTACGTCTCGATTTAGTTGAAATTAGTAAGATGTAGTAAACTATAAAATGGAGATGCAAACCTTCTAAACAATTCTTCTCTCGTCGAAATCTCGAACAATAGTTTATGTTTATCGTTGTCGTAGATGCTTACGTTAGAAGTCAAATACGGATTGATTCTGTCTTTATTTAGCCACCGAATTTAAAGTACAGCGAAAGAATTTAATAATCGTGTATGTTCAAGGATCAAGGATATTTAATCTAAATTTAAATTGGTTGTCCAAGCGAAGGGTATTGGTTCAATACACGATATAAATCAAAGCTTCGATTGAATCGTCTACTGGTATACAGGATACGTTGCTTTGGCTTTCCTACACTACCTCAAGAGATAGTGTATAGTGTAAAAGTAGTGCTGCGCATGCGCACCATCATGTATCGGTAATTCTAGGGATAACGTAATCATTCACGAAGATTGTTTGGATGTTTTCCTGCATTGTTTAACGTACCTATTTAGTTGCTAACGGAATTGAATCCGTACCAAAAATTAATTAATTGCGCATATAACACTATTAAATTTTTATTACAACTAAACGTAAGCAATGCTGCTAGTCAAACAAGTTCTCTTCGCGAAGAGAAAATAACGACAATAACTATTTATTCGTATATTTAAATAGAAAGTATCTATTATAATCTGTCAAGAAGTTCTTCGGAATCGCCTGTAACTGCTGTACTACTTCGGATACTTCGAGTAAAGGGGCACTTGAGTCCATCGAATGTTTCTACAATCTTTTGACGTATAAACTATGAAGCCACACGAACATTAGTACGCGATAATTGTAAAATATTAAACGCCAAGAATCGCTTATTTACGCGGGAAAAGTAAATTATAAAATACCGAGAAGCAGCCACCGTATCGGAAAATCGCTGTTTCTCATAAGTAATTAATTTTTCGTGACACGAAAGATATACGAACATATCTAGGTAGTAGAAAATAATTAATTACGTGTTGCAATAACCATTAAGTAACTCAGCGAAGTAAAAGTAAATATTTTGATGTGTCATAAGGATATCACAGAGCAAACAAGATATAGGAGTACATGTAATCATATTCTTTTTTTGCCAGGTAAGCGAGAAAGACAAACATCTGGTTGTGCGCATCCACACTATTTGAACTTTCAAGAAAAACTTATTGAAAATTTTCTAAATTTAAACGCCGGAATGCTCAATTAATCTTTCTAATGTGCTGTCGGTAATTTTTAGGTTAGCGTAGATAAATGAAGTATAACCGAATCCTATCTGATGGGAGTGAACAAAATGCGTAAAGTTGAAGCGCTTATTTCGCGCAGGATAATGCATTGCTTTGACAACGGTATTGCTAATTGTCTAATTTTAATTTGGCATAGATGCTTCAGTTGAATTTCCAAAATCATGAAAATATACAACAATTATGATAATTTCGCTTAAATAAAAAAATATTTTTTAGCGGGTATTTGCCAAATAACCATACTTCAGTCAACATCATCAAATTAAATTGTAGCATTATTTTTTAGAGATTCCTCAGCAAATCCAATTTTTGCCAAGTTTCTTTTAAAATACTCCAAAATTCCAAGGTTTCGTACAAATAAATCTAGGAGCATTGGTCTCATTAAAGTTTATCGCGTAATATCATTATACAATTATTTTAATACAACAAAGTTACGTAATTAATCTAAAACACATGTTCCCCCTCATGCTCCAAAGCATTTGGTCTAAGTTACCTCTGTGGTATATACCGCGTTGGCTTTGCTTTGTGACATTTGATGAAGAACATTTGCTATCGATGTCATATACACATAAACATTGATCGAGGTTTTTTTTTTTTTAATGGTAATGTTCGTACGACATCTAATACTAAGAACATCGATTTGTTATACTTTACATCACGGGATTTGAAGACATATTTAACAGACCCACATTCGGGGGGATAAACGTATTTTGATTAAACATTTTTATTAAATAAAACATAAAAGTTAATACACGACTTTTCGTCCATTCTTATGTATTAATAGAATAGCCAAAAAGGCGGCCAAAAGTTCAATAAGAAGAAGTAAATTAACTCTGGTAAGATGAGTTTATATGAATTTTCCAATATTTTATAAAATCAGTTGATTCTGAGTAATCAAAATAGGAGAAATCTACGATCTTGCGGCTGATTTCAGGTTAGGAATTTACCAAGTACAAGCTGTGATGTTACGCGTTTCGTTCTATGTTTACATTGAAATTTAATTAAATCTATTACACGAGATCGCAGAAGAGAGAGATGTAACAGGTAAAAAATTATTCTAATAAATATGGTACGTCTCATACGCGATCCTATTTGAACTTTAAATAACATGCAACAGAATTAATTTCGTAGATTGAATCGATCATACCTACACAGCAAATAATCGACCAGCGGAATAATCTCGCGTTGCTTTCGTCGAAATTAAAGCGATTCAACGAACAGAAATCACATGCTTTTAATGATATCTCCCGTTGTTATTGTTTTATTTTTCAGCGTTGACCCTTTTCTCGAGAAGGCGTAGAAAACAAAGACGAGCGAGAGAGAAACGAGAGGGCATTTTAGATAGAGGGGTTGGTACTTACCACCAGGAGGACGTGATGGGGGTGACGAGCAGTAGGTAGACGGGCACGAGCACGGCGTGCATGACCGCGCACTCACTGCACCCAAACGAGCCCCATGACTGGCGGAGCCGCTGATCGCGAGGCGTCCGCTCACCGGCCTCACTCACCTGGTCGGGCATCGCATGCGCAACTCTCGGACCGACCCGGCGTGACCCCCGGCCCGGCGACCCATAACCCCCGCCAGACGACGGCGCGCGGATTTTCGGCGAACTACGTTCCTATGCATGCACGCGAAAGAACAACGCCAAGCCGCGCACGGGATGATGTCGTCGCCGAAAACAAATTAGCAAAAGAGCACGCTGAAAAAGGGACACCTAGTACAATGTATACTTAAGCTTTATAAAGCAACTATTTCCTTAGCAAGTAAAAGAAATAAACTGTACCACATACTGTAGACTTTCATTTATGTGAACTAGTAAATATCAGATGTGTTCATAAAATCAAATTGTTCACATAGCTTTGTTAATTATAGGTTATTATATAAGAAATACAATTTATTTCAATTCTTTTTTACCAAGTTTTTATTATTTTGGATAAGACTGCAGCGGTATATGAAAACATGGAAAAGGCCAACTATATCCAGTAGTATCCAAGAAAATTTACACTTAACTCTTAATTATTAACTAACGTCATTATGAGTGGTTAACAAAAGTATAAAATAAAATTAATATAATTAATAACATGAAAAACTGTCCCCAATTTTTCAATTAAATTTATTTCTTAGAAATGTTATTTTTAAAAAGTTTTCAAGATTTGCTTCTACTTCCACCATTACAACAATCAATCAACCTTTGAAAGCGCGGTTATTTTGAGTTTCTTAAACTGCGGCATTTGTATCTATTTAAAATAAAACTAGAAAACCTCATTACGTGGAACGAAAAGGATCAACTATAAAGGATAGTAATAGAAAGCTCAGTTAGAATTGGTTATCCACATTTAGCATATCGGAGCTAAATTTGTCAATGTTTGCTTTCATTTTAAATCGGTGGTGATGCATCGAAAAAGTATGGCTACTACAAAATAGTATAATTGCCCGCGGGAAATTTCTACAATCGCCGAACCTAACGCAATTGTTAGATTTTTCCCAACTAATATAAACTGTTTATATAATATATACAATAACAATCGAAGAAAATATTTACTTTAGGAAAAAGACAACGAAGCACTTGCTCTTTACTATTTGCTTATTTTAAGATTACCTCGGCACCGACGCATCGATCCAGTTTGGAAAATTACCGGTACTATAAATAATTTACACGAAAATTGGTTCTGAAGAAAATAAATTGCATGCGTGACACTTATAATTACAGCGAAATCGTTCAGTTGAACTTTAGCGCTTCTTCAATGATCATAGATTCTATAAATAGTAATTATATTACGGCAAAGCTATTCTTCTCCGTACAGCGTTGACGGTTTTATCTAGTAAGTGTCCATAAAACACTAAACAGACACAGGTAGTTATGACACTTAAGAGCTTAGTTGATATTTTCTCTTATTTTTGTAAGCAAAATATGGTTTTAAGTTATTTTTCTATTTTCCAAAAAGAAAAGCATTTAAAATCAACAACTGATTATTTTGTGATCAGATTATTATTTTGCAAATCTTGCAAAAAAAACACTAATTTATAAGCGCCGCATCTCAGGCGATCTTGTCATTAAACAAGGAAATAAATTATATAATCAAACAGAAACAACAAATTATTACAAACAATTTAAATTAACTATAATGGTTTTATAAGAATCACGTTTTCTCATTAAATTTTCCGGTACGTAATTAGTGTAGGTAATTGGTTGAACGCGCTAAAAGAATTATGTAAAATAAATGCGAATTAATGCAAGAGTTCAAACTCTTGTTTTATGTTACGCTTCAACAATACGGCATATTTAATCATTATAATTTATGTATGCTATAATACAAGACTTTTATTAACATTTTTGCAACGGTAAGGTACAAATATACGATCAATTTTAATTGTCGAGCGTTGGCAAGCCAAGAAAATTTCCCAATTTTTCGGAATTGCAATACCGCCTCTATTGTGCAAATATGAGTACTAGGAAGGTAAGATTTTGATGCCATAATAGACTTTGTAAAGTATCTTTTTTTTCTCTCAGATTTAAAATGCGCGTTCGAACTTTCGTTGTATTTCAGATGGCAGAGAAGTCGAATGTCACGCTTCTGCAAAAGAAATACTCCGTAGCTTAAAAGTGAATGGAAGTAGGAAAAGTATGATAGTTTTGCTGCTTCTTTGTCTTGGTAAATTCTTGAGCTTTCCAAGCTTATTGGAGAGCTTGCTAATATGCTCGTGTAATAATCCTTTCTCTCATCTTTCTTAAATATACGCAAAACTTTACCTCCTTTGAACGGAGATAGGAAAATTCCCTATTCCAGGCTCTTGTTGAATATAATATCCAGAGGTGATGAGCTCTTTACCTAATCGCTAACATTTAGTGCAAAATTCACTGGTGATACGTTATGTGGATACTGTAGATGGCAGAAACCATTCTGTGAGGTGCCGTTTATTTCTACGGACCAAAATCAAATAAAAAATATATCAATTTATCGCCTGTACGACAAGTAGTTTCTCTATAACAACCATTAACTCCACTCTTCCACGCAAATAATTTGGTTGTCTTTGCTAATACACAGATATTTAAGTGCGTCCAACAAAGAAATCTACCCGAGAAAGAAAAACAAGAAAAGAAAGAATGCAAACGCATGTACGTACGTAGCCGTCGCTTTCGGGGAAGTCTCCGCGCGATAGTCGATGAGTCGATTCGCATCGAGTAAATCGTGCAATCGTCAATTGGCGAAAGACATCTGCCAGAAGATATAGGAACTAGTATCAGTCACTAATGAGTGTCGTCCGTTGTCAATATGCATTCATCTCGGATCGGCCGGCTGACAAATTTGCGAGACGTATTGCGACAGGTACATCAGCTACATCGTACGTCCGACCATTTACATATCAACGGAAGCTGAGGAAGAACAGCAAGAGCAGCAGCAGCAGCAACAGTAACAGAAAGAGCTGCGGTAATAGCGGCAGTCAGCGGCCGGAGCGTAGATATACAGAGAGAAAGGCCGCCGATAATTTATCAGCATATCGGCATCCTAATGGGTGAGCTGCAGTGCCGTAACGTAGGAAAAGAAAGAAAGGAAAAGGAGAAAAAGAGGATAAGCGAACAACAGCGTGGGGATGGACGATGAAGAGTAGCACGGCGAACGAGAGGAGAAGAAAAGACAACGAAACGAACGTAAAACGACTGATTTGTGATACGAAACGGAGACAATGTTGAATGAGCTTCCATTAGCTCTGCTCACCTTTAGAGACCCGACGACGACTTGAAATACTTCGTCTTCTTTCTCAATTGAAATAAGCGTACGAGTAGATCGTTGGTATTTTAACCAGTTAGTTCGTTTAACCAGATCCGTACTTGATATCTATTACTTCGGTAAGGGTATTGTTTTTTAAGAGAGAGAGAGCCAAGACCTACGTAAAGAGGAAGATTGACTTGGTGGAAACGCATATTTCATTCTCACTCACAAAGGAACTCTCGAGTTTCGATTTATATGTAGTAATAAAATGTTTAAATATTGAAAATATTTGAAATTAATAACAGTAACGTAGTAACATTTAATAATATTTTTGAAAATTTTGCTAACGCTAAAACTTTTGTTTTATTCTCGCTGTACACGCGTCTAGTCACATCAAATGTGAGAAGATTTCTCGTTAAAATGGCACGTAAAGAGAGTACGCAGAAGTGGTCCCGGAATTGACAAAAACCTTTTGGTTGTTTGTACAAATATGAAAAATACGCCTTTGTATTCTGTATAAGATACAAGAATCAAACAAATACACCTTCAAGACGTACACATACATATACATATATATATATAACATAGCTCTTAGATTTGACTGTGAATTGCAGACAAATACAACGTACAAAAGTATAACTTTCTCAAGAAGGTTCTCAACAGCAACAAAACGTATGCTAGACCAACGTCAATGAATTTTTACTCCGGTATAAAAGAAAAAGCATATTTATTCTTCTAATAGACCTGTCCTTATTTCGACAGTTTCGACCGACCCGAAAATGGTTAACTTAAGAGATGTTGGCAATCCTAATTATGTTTACTCAAAACCACGCCTGATTTACTTTTTACTCGGTTCACACTAATGTACAGACCATTTTCGTTTCAATGGAAGCACTTCGCCTATTAAACGGAGAAGCGCCCGGTGAAAAGAGAGATGGCAAAGCTTCACGCAGCGTACAAATAAAGGAATGCCTATCTACGCCGTGTACAAAACGGTTTTTGGCGCATCCCAAAAATGAAGCAAGTATCATGTTAAAGCGCGCCACCATACACCTGGATTTAAGCAGATGTTTACTTCAATCACCTTAAAATTCTCCCGATGGATTACACGCCAAGAGTACACCAAATCTAAACTTGGGATTGTATCGGACTCCAGCAACTTACGAACAAACGTATTGGAAAAGGACGACGACGGAGGTATTACAATTTTAAACGAGCACCTAAACATCATGCTTATTCGCATTATTGGACAGATTATATGGGAAGAGCTCAAGAAGCTTAAGGCTGTTTGTAACAGTGTCGACATGAAATGAAAGAAGGATCCGCTTTCAAAGCGTGTTTTATCTTCGGTAGTTGTATTTCAAGTCTCTTTGTCAGCTGTTCAATGCACGTCCCCGTTGAAAGGAATATTTTTCTGTTACGCGAAGTTAATAGAGTAACACTTCAATCAACGAAGAATTATTAACTAGGAAGTGTTTGAATATATGCAATGTTGCATCATAAGGTTTCTTAGGAAACATAAAAATTATTGTTAGTTATTATTAGCAATTACATTCTGAAATCTGCTTATTTTACCGACACTTGATGGAAAACAATCATACTTATTATTATACTGTTATTTTATCCATCAGTCGCCACAGCTTACGTAACAAATTTAACGAGATTTTAGAATCTTCTATAATTTGCATGCCATTAACAAGAAAGTAGCGCTAATGACTGCTTTGACTTTTAACATAATCAAGATGCGCATTGCCGGTTTTAATATACGTATTTACGTACATAAGTTTATTTACTTAGTACATTTCACACACTGAAGGAAACGAATTGTTTCATCTAACAAACCACGAAGTATTGCACATTTATGTGTTCATGCAACTAGAGATATGTCCATTCACCACTGCAGCGAGTACCTTGTAACTTAACAGAACCCATTAGCTTCGATTTAATTTTTTTATTATTAAATCAAACTAATATTTGTGTTTGTTGTGCTTCAAAACCCATTTCATCGAAGTAGGAAACTAATATAACGATATCCGTCTTGATTGGTCAATACATCTTCATGTAACTGGAGACGGGTGCTAAATCCACCAACTACTCAGCGTGTTGATTGGTAACTGATGCCATCACGTATTTGTTCAAACAAAGAAATATTTTGCTCAAATCAACTGAGTTAGTTTGAGATTTTTGTAATGTTAAATGAAGGTTCGCCAAATATTTAATACATAGCCCAACTATTTAACCTTCATCGAGTAATTGATTTAAAACCATTCACTTTGCTAAATCTATGTATTACTGAGGCCAAATAACACCAACTTTGATATTCGCGGATGATTTTTCATGAATGGATCTTAACCTGTCTTATAAACTACACCAAGATATCGCATCGTAAATATTATCTTATTGTTCCTACGTTCAAAATATTCGTTATGAATTATAGACTAAACTTGTTTGGAACTACCGCTAAACGTTGCCCGAGCCGCATTTTCTAAAAAAAAAATTTTTTTCCGAAAATGAAAAATTATTGGAATTCCCGATGGCGCTATTAATAAACGTTTTTATCATCAACACTTCAGTCGTATCAATAACGAAACGCCAATCGCGTACGACAGAAAAACCAAACTTCGCGGAACGTTCTAGCATATACAAGTACAAGCACGTGAGAAAACAATTCACGACATACGAAAGAAACAATTTCCAATCGGATCGGGAATCGGTAAAAAAACCGCTGCAACGGCTACCGTAGCCACCTTGATATTTATCGGCGAACGCGTCTCAAAAACTGTCAAAATGTAGGCCGCATAAACCTTTCGTTACGAGCGACGAGAGATATACGTACACACACACAGGTATACCTAGCTATCCGAATGGGATTCGCGGACTGGAAGGAAAGTTTAACTTCTTAAGCTGATGATAACTACCGAGACTGACAACGCGATGCATTCTCGATTCCGCTCACACGGTGAAACGAGTGAACGGCTACAAATGTATAATCCATAAATATTTCAGTCGCTCGTAGACGGTGCAGCCACATCTATCCATCTTGACACAATTCTATCAGTTGCGAGGAATTTATATGCATTTTGCGTATGTACCTACCACATTTACAATCGTCCCATAGATACTTGTTCCCTACTAGAATTCAATAGAGATTGATGAACATATAACACTAATCTCGAAATGATCAAATAGAGGCTCATTCTATACTAATCTTATGACTTGTACTCCACCTGTAAAGTACTTGTAAACGTATAGATCATATTGATGTCTTGCCCCGAGATATTTAATTCAACGTATCTTTCAGATTGTACTTCCTAGTATTTTATTTTTTCGTACCTTATCTCGTTTTCTTTATTTAATGCCTTTCACCAAAATATTGTTGAGGTTATTTTTAACTGTTTGCTACCTCTTTTCTGCATCATTCATCATATTTATTATTTATCTGCATAAAAACTAACATCTGACTTCTAAGCAAACTGGCACTGGACTAACTAATGCAATCATTAGAGCTGGTATTCCGCGCGTACTGACAGGACTGCATCCGTTGCAGTAAGTAAGTTAATATTAGCGGATTCCGCCGGGAGGCCATGAATATGTTTGAAGTTGAATGATCTTTCTTAAGATATAAGAACATATTTTCATCACGGCGAATATTCTTAATCCGGGAAAATGTGGAAACATATTTGATGTTGCAAACGTTCCATTTTATTCAGTTTATGTAACCATAAGAACACTTAAATGAATAAAACATTTGATCCACTTACTCTTTAGCTAAATCAACTAAGCAAGTTTTTAACGAAACTGCACTGTACGTAATTTCTAACCACTTACAAAAACGTCCCGCTTAAGAATTTTGCGGATTCGCACTAGATGAAGAATCACCGAATATGCATGGCTTCGTAAGAATACACAAGTGCAACGATTGCCATTCGTCGTCCCTCGTCTAATCGTAATACAACGCTTAGTCGTCGCACAATAGTTGGTTGCCGCCTTTGTCACTTCTGGAGGGGGGAGTGGCATAGAGCCGTAGGTGCTACAGGTGGTGTATCAAATAAATACACGAAACAACGAGAGTGCCTGGGAACCGTAAGTATGTAGTAGAAATGTCTTTCGGGTGATGTGTAGTTAATATTTTACTTGACGTTTCGCTGACCATGCTCTCAGCTTCTTCAGAGGATTTCTAAAGACTGAAGAAGCTGACAGCATGGTCGGCGAAACGTCAAGTAAAATATTAACTACACGACATCAGCCGAAAGACATTTCTACTATGGATTACGGTCGTGAAAGCCTACACTCAACTATCGTATGCATGTACATTATTTCTATAATAATCCACTATTTTCGCTACCGTCGCCTGACCAGGCGTTCAGGGTCTGATGGCGTTTGGTGGTGGCGCAAGTATTGCACACATACAAACATTGGGAATTGTGTTATATTAAAATTTTATTATTTACCCAAATTACTCTCCTCGTATATTTTATAAATTAAGCAAATATTTCGGCTCAATTAAAAAAAATAAATGTCACTTTTTGCCGCTCTATTGTTTTTTTTTATGTCTGAAGAACGACAATAAAAGCTTTCAAATATTGCAGAGAAAAAAAAATAGTTAATTCTTAACATTAATGAATTTAAGACAAAATCGTAGATACAACGTGATATATTGCAGGGTGCGCTGTGTACAATATAGATACGCAAATACAACGGATAACAAAGAATAATAAGAATACGAAGAAGAGAAGAAGAAGAATCGGAATGGAAACGCATGACAGTGGTACGCACCGGGTTCGGGTGCATTAAATCACCGCTCGGATATTTATGTCGACTCGACTGTCTCTTTCTGAAACTATAGCGTTGATATTCGTATTCCGCGAATGCATAATTGTACAATTCATGCGACCTGTCTCGTAACTCCTCTCTGAATAGGTAATTACTAACCATGTGCTCGCCCCGGAATGAACCTGATCGGATCGGACCGTTGTGCGTCTGTATTTGGTCGCGATGCAGATGCTTGATCCGACGACGGACAAAAGTTTTAGCTGTTCGACCCCAACCACCAGTCAATAATTGAAAGAGTAGCAGAAGGACGCGGAGGTCCGTTGCCTTTGGGTGGTATTTCTGATCATAATACAAGGCAAGAAGTAATATTTCTCTATGAGAAAGCTTCCTACCAATTTATCAAACAAACGTTCTGGATACTTTGCATTGTTTTAGTTTATTTCTCCGCAAATGTGGAAAAAGATTCGTTTAGAGTTTGCAATATAATTCCTGGAATATACAGGGTTATTCACAACCATTGCTTATTATACTTACATCTGAAAGTAATTAAAATCTTGAAATTATACTATTTTTAACATCAATATTCTCCTTGTTTACTATTAGCTACTTGTGTAAATCAATTTTGAGATTGTAAGGCATAAAGTCATTGTTGAATCGCGTTGATGATTGTTTTAATTCGATAGGATTGAAATCCAGCTTTTTACGACTAGAAGAACCTTTACTATCAATAGATAGACAGACTGAAGTCACTCGATGAAGTGTGTGGGTTGCGCTGATGACACATAACCTCTTGAACATTTGTTTGTAACATTACAATATAGATAATACACATATATTTCTTTGATTTCACAAACATGGGTTAAAAAAAAACTGAATATGCGCGGATGAATGTTTCATGTTACAAGAAACATGTATCTTCGCGCTAGTGGGAATCGAGTCCTCTTTGGGGTGCCACCCCCACACCACTGCGTGAGCGGAAAAATGAGCATCTCTAGTTAAAAGAGCTATTTCAACACTTACACATTATATACCTAGAAACAAAACGCCGTCAATAATGTGCGTAGAATAGAGCAGAGATCACATTAGCAATACTTCTAAACACGAAAATAGAGCAGCAATGTAATAACTAATTACTTAATCTAGAATTAGTAAATATACACAAGACAAAGGTATAATTAAAGAAATAGCTTTAAAAAAAAATGAAAACGGACTTATCCTCTACGAATGTTATGTAATAAATTGATATGCATGAACTTCATTCAACAATACAAGTTCCCTAATTAAGTAAACCACAAGATCTCTCGCTGATAAGGTAAATTGTACGCTTCGAACGACCTCGATTTTCAAAGGAATTGGTTAGAATATGTCTCGTGGATCGACATAGTACGTACATGTGTATAGAAGGCTATAAGCATGGGAACAAGACAAGTATCCTGCGATTGCGAATTCTTTGGTAGCCACTGCTGACGGTTCAGACAGTCGCATTTTGCTGTCAGTCTGGCCGAAGGAAACGAAAAGAAGAAGCAGAGGAGGAACAAAAGGACAAAAAAAGAGGACCGAGAGTATTTTATTTTCTTGCCAAGGTTAATTCAGACCATCTCCAAGTGAAATAGTGGCGGATCTCGTACGTACTATCTGCATCGCCATGCAGATTTTCTGAAAGATTTAATGATGGCACGAAATTGACAACGTGGATATACAACTTCTACGCGCGAATAAAGATCTACCATTGCGTGGGGTTACTTTTGCCATTGTTTCATCTTTCTCCTTGTTGCTTGGTCGTTTTAAGTGGAATATTTGCTCTTCCTCTTCATCACATTCATCGATACACGAATTTTATACAATAAATAATTTTAACGTAAATTATACCTCTGTGAAAGACGATGAACGACGAATGAAAGTATCTAACATAAAGTACTCTAATCACTGAAAATGTCGAAATTAATTAATGTCCCACATTCTGCCAAGGTGGCACGCTTCAACTAGTAGCATCACAGATGTGTACATCTGCAACCATCGTAACAACAAAAGGATTTGAACTTGCGGGAAGATTCCGTGGCGCGGTGGTTAGCACACCGCGAAGGCGTAGGTTCAAATTTTACCCGTATTTAATGAGAATTTTATTTAATTAATTAATCGGTAAAACCATTGATCGGAGCCGCCATATATATTATTTTTTACGTTTCAACATTTAAAATATTGAAATTTGGTATAAACTGTGACAAATTCGTTTATTTCTAAATGCCTCTTCTACTAACTAAAAAAATCTACCTAAGGTTAAGCAGGAGAAACCAATAACGTTAGCAGACGTGTTTGGACTTACGATGCCAATCATTTCCATTAACCGCCCGCGTCTACTATACATTTTCTTTTACTTAACAAGCCGTTGCAATTAATCCATTTGTTTACGGATATATTGCATCGATTTGTTTAGCACGTAAGACTTGCTTCATACCTACAGCAACGTATTTGGGTCTCTATTCCTTTGATCGAGTTAATCTTGCCTTAATACGCGTATACTTTCTTTTAACTTCGTACTAGTAATAAATATTATTAAAGTAATTTCTGAAAGATATATTTCATTACAAAACGTATTGAGGAAATTGTTTGTGTAAGAAAATAAATACGCAAAAATCTCATTCGAGATACTTTATATGTTTCCTGTTTAGTTTTACTACAATTATTCATTTGGTCAGCTAGCCGCGATCATATATTATTACTTTTCCTTTTATTAGTGACGTATGTTTACTATATTAACAAAAAAGAGAAATATTCGTAACGCCTCAATTATCCCATAATTTTTCAATCCCTTTGAAGAAAGAATAAATAATTTAGGGATATTATTGTAAATTGTACGAAATTTAAGTGACTGCGCATTCGGCAATAGTAAATATTCATTTTAAATGCTACAAGAAGGCAATAAATGTTACGAGATCCCTGACAGAGTTACCGATATCGCCTCTCGGACAGACTTACTTGTATTACATCCATTGACAAGTTGAAATATTACATTGTTTGTATAATCGAATATAAAAAAGAAGAGGAGCAAACATCAAAAGCAGATGTGTTTATTGTTACTCTTCCAGAAATTGACTTACTATGAAAAACTTACGATTAAATATCAGAACGTAAATATTTTCGATACGGAATGGCGGAAATCGGACGGAAATTTAGCAACTATTCCATCTTTAAACCCGCGCAGATCGGTACAGCATTGCCTTCGTACGTGTTTATATTTAGCGCATTTGTAAATTTAGAAGAGGGTATAATTTATGATAAATTCTAATTGGTCACTTTGAGGAATGCATTGCGACTATCGCCAGCTATTCCAATTACCAGTTTTATATAAAACGTAAAATAGAATCCGAAAATACGACGACTTTGAATCTTCTAAGTAGTACGCTTTCGACACGCTGTTTGATGAATCCTGAAGTATGCTAGACCGTCACGCTGTTTTCCGAATAAATATTAGCTCTTCTCGTGAAAAGGAGAACAGATTAGAATATTAGAGATCATAATTTCTCAGAAATGAGAAATTCATTTCTCTAGAAGTGGACTAAAGCATAGATTATAATTGCACTTAATGTAAGCTAACCCGTTTAAATATTTTGAAAACGTTTAAAGAACAAAATGTAATAATTCATTGTAAACTATAGAAAGATGCAATTCATCTAATATCTGTTGCATGTACGCATTACGATTCTTAGCTCCCAATCTTCTTGATATAAATTTCTGATAATACACTGATTAAGATTTTTGGGTTAGCCTATTTTACAAATAATCCAGTCATTTCACCTCTTGTTTTAATAAGAAGTGACTATTCTAAACAGAGCTCTTTTAAAATTGTATAGGACCTTTTATTATATTTTTATATGTTTATTCTGTTTTTGTTTTCGAAGAGGTTAGATTGTTTCAATTCAAATTTTCCCTTTCATCGTTATAGCCACACTAGTCTTTAGAAATCTTCTGAAGAAGCTGACAGCAGGGTCAGCGAAACGTCAAGTAAAATATTAACTACACGACATCACCCGAAAGACATTTCTGCTATGGATTACGGTCGTGAAAGCCTACACTCAACTAGCCACATTGCTTGCACATTTTTCTTATGTGAAGTATTTTATTATTTGTCGAACATACAACAAGCGATTACAAATATTTACAATTGTATCCAAAGCGACAACAGCCACATTGATATTAATAGATACTCGGTCGTGAATGGATTGTTCACCAAGCTTCGTAATGTCTGTCTTACAGATTTGAATTAAAAGCAACAGGATACTTTATAGAATTTAGTCTATCAAAATTTTTGCACCTATTTGTAATAATGAATAGCAATAACAACAATAAGAATAGAAAAACGAAACGATAAACCATCAACTATAGCAAATATTCAAATAATTGGCTATTTTAATTTTATTTTTAACAACTCGTCATAAAAGACTTAAGTCAGGAGATTCCACCAACCATACAACAACCGCCCTGTTTCAAATCCAATGGTGTTACTCTCCATTTAAGTAATTCCTCATATTTGCCGCATAAATGCTGCCTGTAATTGGTTAAATGAAATTCTTTTATCTAAGAAGTTAGGTACGTATATATGTGCGAAGAAGGTTTAAATATTCTATTGAATGGGGAAAGATATTCATACATAACTGGCCCCCTGAGACGATTTCCCAAAATTCCCATCCAAACATTTAATCCAAAACTATGTTGCGGCCTCGTTGCCCTAATTTGTCTAGGATTCTATACTGCCCAGTAATGCTTAGTTCTTTTTTGTTGTAAATTTTTAGAATTAGCAAATTTTGATTGGTCTGTTTAAAAAATGTCCGCGGCCTTCTAGTCGTAGATAAGGCAACACACGCGAACTCTTTTAGTGTTGCAGTGAACAAATACAATTACAAACATTTTTGCCAACCAACGAATCTCTTGACGAGTAGATTTTCGCGTCGGTACAAACTCGTTTGGCGTATTTTAAAAATGCTACGTTATCGAAATTGTAGCCAGGAAGATATTATACCCGCGGTCCGTATAAGCAATTATAATTCCACGCGATTGTGCGACTCCGGTTTAGTGGCGATTATATTGTAAATAATTGACAGGCGGTCCGGGATTCCTTAATTCATTGTTCAATTAGTCGCCGGCTCTTAATGAAGCGAAGTGCATCGCTGATATACCTACTGTCTATCGTGCTGTCGAAAGGGGACAAGACTGATTAGTTCCCCGATTATCTACGGGCATAGATGCGCTAAAACAAGCGTGCACATAAAATCCGGCTGCAAATCACAGGTTTACGGCTTTCGCGGAAGGTCGCTAATGGTTATTTTAATTATTTTACGGATCGTGAATCGCGCTTTTACCTCGAAAATGATAACAATTCGATGCAAAGCTGTAAAAGGCTAACTAGGGAATATTAATTTGTTTGTGAGCTAGGCTTTCGGCATACTTATGCATGTAATTTAATACGGATACAAGCGATAAGAGATTCTTAAAACAATTCTCATTAATTGATAAATATACTTTAGAATAAGACGCTCAGAAAAAAAATTACTGCGTCTAAGATTATTTCCACCACTTCAAGTTCAGGTTGAGCATCGCTGTTCTTAAAATTTAAGAGCGTTAACAGAAGTCTATCAAATAATTACATGTATAATTTATATTGATGACGTCCTAAGTGCAATGTATATTTCCCTCCACGCAGAATACGTAAACAATAATTAGAAAAACAAGTAAATTTACATTAGTTGCATATTTCAATTCTCCAACGCACAGAAACATAATAATCGGATGGTATTCCGAGGCCATTCGGCCTCCCATTCCGGAGACTATTCTAAAATATTATGGATAAAACCAACCCCCACATTTTCGAGTTAATTATATCGGGAGTAGCTGTAATAATAGAGTAGGACCTGCCGTGTTTTAGCACTTACGAGTCCGAGCCGAAATTCGTTCACGGCTTTAGGAAGAATATAGAGGGCCGGTATTTTGATTACAGGCCGCCTGATGGCTTCATTAGGCGTCTAACTTGCCTCCACCGATACACGGACTCGCACGGCTAGTGAATTTAATACTTTCATTTTCGGAGTCATCTTCGGGCGGAAAAGACATAAAGCACCGCTCGACGAGGCAACGTTAATGTGGATTTTTTGTAGTTTTGAAATTCCCTTCGTTTTTCACGAAATGTTTGTATATTGAAGAAGGATGAAGTTGTAGTTCAAATAAAGCAAGCGCGAAAGTGACACGATCTTCTATACGTGGAACGACATAAGACATATGTATATAAATAATTATATTAAATTACGCCTACATTAGTTTATAAAATATGTGAAGAATTTTCTCTGCTAACTACGTATAATTCTCCATAGGACCTAATAAATACACACATAACAACTATAGCCTTATGTAAACTGCACCGATCGCTACAGTACCATGAATTAAATATTTGCTAATGATAGACAATTTGTTTGACTAACAAAAAATCTCTCCAGACGTCAATTTCGTTTCAGTCCGAATTTCTTTGTAAATATACACTATCGACCTACTGCATTTTTATTTAGTTGCAAACGTTACGAAAATAAATTCAGCATTACTTCCATGAAAGTTGTTGAGCCATATTTCTGCAAATCATTCATCAGTGCGGCGGTGAAACGCTCAGCGCTACCAATGTTATAAGAAAATAATAAACAATCAATCTTACATTTTATTTACAAACAGTCGCTACTGGCAAAACTTCCTTAATTCGACCGTCTCGTAGTTTAAACACCAATCTTCAATTGCGCTGAAAAATAAGCACGACCGTAAATAGTCGAATGGAAACAGTAATTCATTCAGAAGAACAGGCAAACAAATTCATTCGCAAATCTTACGCAAATACACAATTACGCACAGGCGATTCAGAGTGTTTAGAATTACATTGTTCGCTACTTTATTGATAATTAATATGTTGAAGTTTTTAAATAATTAACGTATGGTCGTTAAGGCTCATATATTTATGTGTAATTTGACGAAATGTTTTTATAAAATAGATTTCTTGAAAACAGTTGTTGTTCTCTTATTGCTCCGATTTTATCGGATCCTTTTTCAAATAAATTTAATAATCTAAGTCTAAATGACGGAATTTCAAGAAATCATGTAATTTATAGGTTAAATAAATTACAATTGCTTATAAATTAACAATAAAAGCTATGAAAGATTTCACTATCACCATTACACTGACCACACGTTTCGATAGCTAAACTATCATTTTCAGTAGTAAAACTGAACCGCTTAATTTTGCTGCTGAAGACAATAACTGCTACTGAAGATGATAAGAGCGTAGCAATCGGGACGTACGTTCAGTGTTAGTGAAGAGTTGTAGTGACGGCAACAGTGAAATGATTCAGGGATTCAGTGCCACAATGTTCGGGTAAGTGAATCTATGTCAATCGACACTCTAGTGTAGTTGTCTTCTATACGAGAAGACAAGAGTTGCCTTATTGCACACCCTTACCGAACTTAAGGAGAAGTTTTATTCGGAAACCAAGATACTAATACATATAGACAAGAATCAAGAAATCATGTTCAGTCCTCCTTAAGATATTCAATTCAAGCAAGTAACAACTTTGTGATTGAAGAATATTTCTTGCTTAATGGAAGGTTTGTTTCAAAAAGAAACAAGTTTTGAAATAAATTGTTGCTAATTTTTCTACAGCATGTATATTGAAAACTTCTTAAGCCATCTAATTCCATCCGATGCAAAACCAAAAACATTTCAGATTCATTAATTTTTCACAATAATAAATCCACATTTTCAATCAATTACGACTAATTAAAATAGCATAAATAACAAAGCGATAATTCACGGCATGAATCCGAGAGAAAACCCTGCGTTCCAGCGCGCAACGGTCGGACCCGGCCGGACCGGGGCCGCGAGCGACATCGCATCGGAATACGCTCTTTTTCTCTATCCACCACCGATCGTTTTTATACCACCGTCTTTGTCTGGCAGCGGGCGAGAGTGTGACAAACGTATGTTATTATTAATAGCCCGAGAATGTCGGTGTGTTTTTTCTATACCATTCCGACGGGAATTCGCATACTTTTCGAGGGCGTTTTATGAAATATGTAGAGTCAAGGTCAAGGATTGCCGTTCGAGACGCGAACCACAATGATCATTATGATTACATATACGGGGAGATGAAGATGATGATTATGATGATGGGATGGATTCTCGATAGGATACGTGCGCTGGTAATACATAGGCGTCAGATGAATGTTCCGAGTAGATACAAAATTGTGAATTAATTTATCGCATGCCGTGGTCGTATTAAGACCGCCACGATGGTTGAACAGTTAGCTTACTTATCTCGTCGTTGGAAGGGGACGTTGGTTCAAATCCGACCGGAATCGTTGATTTTTAGTTATGGATAAAAATCGGAGTATACAATTTTCTTCGATAAAAGAGTGAAACCACAGGTCCACCAGTGGTGTGCCGTTTATATGGGCAAGATCGTGAAACACACGGCTTTCACCTGCTAATTTAAATTTGAATTGAATTGAAACTCCGAAAAAATTAAAAAAATACAAACGAAATATGCCAACATCTAAGTTTATGTGGCTTTTTTAATCCTTCTCTCCGTTCAAATGACTACAAATACTAAAAGAGTCTGCATAATACACACAAAGGCGCCAATACGATGACGGTTAAAGAGTTCTCACTGGAGGTTGGAGTACCTCCAAAATCGGCAGAATTTTACTAGCGTCAGGTGAATGTTCTAGTGAGAAAGGTTCTAGTGATCTATCTATCTTAGAAGTGTGAAGTGGATCCCGTAATCCAATAATAACACAACACCTTTAACAAATACTGAATAAGTTCCGCAGGCGAACTTATTCAGTATTTGCTCTTGCTCGGTACGGAAAACTCTAAACATTTACAGAACTAGGAGCCACACATTATACGCTGGATGCTAGGGCGAAGCTAACGTAACGCCGATTTTTTTAAAGAAATCACCAACTGGTATCGTTTTTGTAAAATTCAATCTACAAAGGATCCTGTAATAGGCAATATTTCGTCTTTTACAATTTATAATTCAAGGTTATAAACTTTTTAACTATTCCCATCGCAAGTACTTCTTAAGAGGACCCAGGAATGATGATAGCTAATGAAGATCTACTTGAGTAAAGTTACGTATTAAAAAAAATTTAATACCGCACGGTTTATAACTGAAATAATAAAATTACCTGTATATTTCTCTTGAACTAAGCAGCGAAAGATTGCGTATATACAACTATCAGATAAACATACTTACCTGCTGTTAAATGAAAAGTTTGCCATTCAGTTTACTGATACAAAAGTCAATAACCCGAAAAATCAAAATATCCTCTCAGTTTATATTTTGTTGAAAACTATCCGTTCGACCACATATATTTGTATAAGCATTAATGTATAAACAATAGAAAGCAAATAAAACGAAGGAATAAACTGAAAAGTTTCAAAATCATTAATAACAATAGGATTTAATCATACAAATGCGTACATACAGAGCAAAAATTATGTTTTGTTTAAAAGGATCAGAAACATCTAACAAGCAAACATAGGAAACTGCCCCCTCTAATTTTGCTAAAATTTTGCAGGGATGTAGATAGTACAGCGAAAGATATTAGACATAAATTAAAATTTTTGCTATATCTCAGTAACAAGAAGTAAAAAAAAAATGTTTACTTGGGATAACTTTGAACGCCAATTACACCTCCTTAAACCAAGAAAAAGAAATTAAAAAATATTTTTCTGGTGTACAACATCCTTGAAAAATTTTATCAAAATCGAAAGGCGTTCGTTCTCCCTCCGGGTATAACAGAATCATATCACACTTACAGGGATGTAACTTCACAATAAAAATGACGAATGTCAAAAGGTGAAACGATTGTCAATACCGAACAGCAAGATAAGTAATAAGTAAGCCTGCAGAAACGAGCTGCGCTTCACGAAATTAGCGGAAACTAAACAGATTCGTGTTTATTCGTCTCATGAGGATGGGTTCGTGTTGTCTACTAGTTTCCCCGAGAGTCGACAAAACACGAGTCTGTCTAGTCTCTGCTAATTTTGTGGAGTACTAATATCTAAGTAATCGTTCTTAATATCTAAATAAATTAGATTAAATTTAAATTTAACATGGAAATATAGGAAGGAATATAGTCCAATATCAAGAAATATGAGAAATAAGAATAAGTAATTTAAAGCTTTTAAATCACTTTCGAAATTTTTCAAACATACACTGGCTGCAATTAAAAATCCACCACCCCTAAATTATTGGAGCATTTCGTTAAAATTCTATAAAAATATTTCTGAAGGTCAACTCAAACGATTATCATATTGCATCGGTTTAGAAGAGCCACATGTTCCGCACATGTTTTTACAGGAACACATGTTACAATTCAAATGTACAAAAATGAGTAAAACGCGTGCAATATATTTCAAGCAATCGTAAGTGATCCCTCGCCAGACGAGACTTACACCTTATAAATAATTAACTCCTTTAGAAAGTGGTCGGATTATTGGGCTACATCAGGGCGGTGTTAGTTTCCGGGAAATGTCGCATAGACTTAATCGTAATCATTCGACTCTATTACGGTGTTGGAGCAATTCCAGTTAAAGCACAGGGCAAGTTCAGGCGTGCCCAGAAGCATTGGATTAATATAAAAATTACGCAAATATTCAGAAAGATTTCATTAATAAATTTCATGAATACATAGCGCAAATTATAACACCTCCTTGACCTTCCTGAAAAACACGCCAATGCCACAGAGCGATAAAAATGTCATTATGATGAGGTGGCGATACACTCAGGCGACGACGTATACCTTACGCTGTATTATTGATGATCAAAAAGATAAACGAAAAATGTATCATAATCCGAAGAATTACTATTTTTCCCGTGAAACTGACTACGACGTACGGGCAATTCTGCTTGTTTCATCGTTGCACACTTCATTATTCGCCCGTCTCGTCTATAGATACGTAAAGGTAACCCCCGTTCTATGGTGAGTCATTTTTTTCACGTTCATAGTATAGTTTTCGTATCGCCCGGAGCGGACAGGTTTCTGTGAAACATGTGTGCGGTGCTCCGTGCCTTGTATGCTGTAAGCTTGTAGACGAACGTGCTAGAGTGATTGATCAATAGACCCGGAATTAACTACGACTTTATCCGTCGCTATGAATTATTCATCGAGAAATAATTATGACTAATGAATGAACATTAGAAGTTATTAGATAAAAGGATTACATTGCTTAATGCACGATATCTACTTCGAGAAACTATCGAGATTCAAGGTCTTGATTCTCTGTAATTGAAGTAGCTTTGTTATTTTTAATATATTATCGAATCCCTTTCAATTCCTAATTCAATTTAAAGATTTATTTGACGAAACAACTATTCTGCTTTTCTTGTATTCTGAGCAAATACATCTTAACATATAAAATGTATATATTCATCTTTCTCGTTTGATAATATCGAAGGTAAATTTTTGGACCACCCGTATAATTCGATTAAACCTGAAACCCGTTCTTATGAGTTCTTGCTTTTGTTTCACCTATAAATAATTTCAACGGCTTCGTACTAATTGCGCCATTATTAAAGATCAATATCGGAACGCTTAATATTGTTCCTGAGAATATTCTTCGTCCATTGTCCTTGGCTGTTGCTGCTATTCAAACTGAAACCTGTTCATTTGCAAGTGAAGCCGTCCATAATATGCGATATTCTATTATTATCCTGGCTTCCGTGAAATATGAAAAATTACCAGTTTCAATCGAAAATAAAGGCTGATGAGATAGAAAAATAATTGCCTAATACTTATGGAACTGAATACGATTGTTCTTCATTCGATTTTTTAGTGCATGGATTTGTTTATGTTGGGATGAAAATAGAGAGAATAAAATTTTACCGTTGGTGCTAAAATTTTGTTGCAGTACAATGTCACATAATTAAGTTTCTTTAATTCTGTACGTGTTTTATCTACGAATCTGTTCGTATCGCAACGTTCATATGTGCAATACTGTAGGGCCCTACAGCTAGAGCTAAAGATTGGTATAGAACTGCATGAATGCCGTAAATAGATTGCCTAACCGTGCTAATATAGCTCTGATTCGGGGCCCGCCATTTGAAGATCAGCCAAAATGCGTCAGGAAGCAGACGGACCAGCCCGAGTAAGTTAGCCAATTGCTGATTGAACCCCGCGACCCGCTATAAGTGTGGCGTACGCGGTAGTTAAATCAGCTAGTAAGCAACGGAAATCAAGGAAATATCAATATTCCAGCTTAGCGACGGGGTGAGCGGCCTAAACTTACAGCTGACCACAAAACAATGATACTAAGATTACCGGAACAATAGTGACTTTATCAACAGGACCATGTACGATTAGAATGCATATGAGTAATTTGGTCTGGACAGAGGAAGCATGCAGATTCTCTATGGGACGAGAAAAGACGACCCATATGCTCCGCGATTGCAGAAATGGGTTCAGAATATCCAACGGCCGACTTACAGAGAGTGATCACTCAGGAGGTTGTCAGGTAAAAGAAGTTGTATTGCATAAGTTTAGCAAGAATGTGGGTATCAGAAAGGGCAAAATATCCAAAATATGCTATTACGTTAGGTATAAACGACAAAACTAACGTAAATGATCTAGCAATTGAAATTTTTAAAATTTGGGATTTGCGGTCTTGACGACTGGGGAATTAAAGGAATGCAGATCGTTTCTTCCTCAAAATTTCTCCCCGTCCATATAAAACTTCTCGAATTTCGGAAAATGTATGAAAACATTTCTCTTCAAAGATATTTCGGTTCCCCCAAGACACTTTGTCTCCTTGTTTCAGGGTAAAATAAAACTAAAAGTTTAAATAAATATTATTTATTTAATCTACTACACAAAAGAACTCACAATCCAATAAAGTAATAAATACATATACCTCCGTTTTAGCAAATATGAACGATGATTATTCCTGAATTTACAGGTATTCACTAACCAACCAGTAAAACAGGTATGTAGGCACATACATTAACTCGTAAGATATCATATATTCCGAAGCCAAGGTGAAAAAGTGTTTACAATATAAATCTAATTGCTAGCTTTTTTTTATACAATAACACGTGATCACCGAACTTCATGCTCGAATTCGTCGTAATCCGAACAATTATGTTCGAATTTTAAGTGGGTGCGCTAACTTTACATCGCGATATATCAGCTCGTCCTTTCGGCCACAATAAAAATCGATAATGGAAGATACGACATCGTTGTACGTATGTTTGGAAGTATTTACGAAGGCTATCGATTTATAAAGCCCGTTGCATAGTGAGATCGGGAAACAATGAAATCAACGAGGAACGATATATTAGCCAAATGTTTATGTATCTTAGATCTTAATGAGGTTTTAATCCCGTGTACTGTTTCGATAACCTAATAGGTACTTCGTATATAGATAATTTGTTGTCTGATGGCTGGACGTTTCAATAGTGAACGTAATTCATTTTGTGTACAATGTTACATTTCAGAAAGGGAAGGAAATTTAAAGAAAAATGTTACCAAAGCGATTTCAGGAATGGCACTCATTTATCCCATTCCGTATTGGAAAATGGCATTTATCGCTCATGTTATCTATATTTACCAAGGCAAAAATTTATGTACCGACTCTATACTACAAATACAAATACCTACTTATGTACATGTGTACGTATATCCAACATATATGTCCGTCATCATTCTTTTTAATCAACGATAGTTCTCCTAATGACCTTATTAAGGTGAGTCGACGCTGCGCAACGCTCGAATGAGAAAGAGAGAAGAAAGGAACAGCGCGCAGCATCAGAAGCGGAGGAACAAAGAGGAGGCCGTGGTTCCCACGCGATCAGCTATGCTCCTAAAAGCTGCGGGCCCACGAACAATGGAACTTTTGACATGTCCACGCCCGAAATTCCCGATTATCCATTAGTGGACCGTGTCAGTTGCTCGACTGTTAATAAATTACTTGCAATTTTGCCCCGGATAATTGCCTGTGAGAAGGTTCCTCTTGCTTTGACATTCGTAACGCACTTCATAAAGATCCACTCGAGTACGCGTTCGCACAAAAGAACATCGTGAAGAACGTCGACGAAATGTTTGGCGCGCATGAAAAGGAGGCCTACGTTTAGGTTGTTAGCGTCGTCGTACGTTTTAGAACGGCTTGGAAGTGGAAAAGTTTGAATTGTGGAGGAGCTTTAAAATAAATTTTAGTTGTACTCGGTGATATGAACATACACTACCCGACAAAAACATAGACGCGGTATCGTTTTTATTTACGAATCAAAGTTTATAGACATTATATAATATGTAAATGAGGGTTATTAATACTTGTTATGTAAATAGTCCATTTATAGATATTTCTGCTTCGTCGAGGATATGTTTAGCGATTTGTCGCTCGCCTACGAATTCGATTTTGTGCATGTTTAATGAAGGAAACTGAGAGCCATTAAAAGATTGTCCGTTCTATCTAATTTCGAAAAAGAATATTTTAGTTACTCCGGATAAAACAATATCCGTTCGGACATATAACATTTTCTCATTGTACTTACTTGCTTCGCTGTATCTCACAGGAACTGCGGATTTACTTAATAATTTACGTTTATTATTTATTAGAATGCCTGTTGGCTTAACATGTTTCTCGCAGATAAATTTGTGTCTTATCTTATCGGCGTCCATCATTACAATAATAATAATGCCGCAATTTCGCTCTATTCCCATCATTCACAGGAAATTTAAAAAACTTATATTCTTATCTTTTTTATTATTTTTAAAGCAATTTACATAAACGCACATATGATTCGCGGTAGTCATCTTTCAGGAATTGCTATATTAAACCCGATCGATGTTACCAATACACTAATTCAAGAGAGACTGAACGAGCTCCGTTTTATGTGATTCGAAAATCTCGCTTCCTATCCGACTTGATGCGCCATCTACATGTCGGACGCTATTTTGGTTCCGCATATACTTATAACACGCCCACTTACAAGAACAAGGAAACCATCGCAGACCGACGGATCCCAAATATACATTTATAACACGCCTTCTTTTTAAATATTACCCAGTGAAGACAATCCTAAGGTTTCTACTAACAAAATCATAAAAAGACATTAAATATCCACCAATCGTCCGATCTTTAAAAGGTTTTTTTACTTACGCCCCTCTTTTTGTGGTCATGCACATTGATATTTTAAAATACATTTTGGTGTAAAAAAAGAGTACGTTTTGTTACTAACATAAGAAATCTCCATTTTTATTAGGAAATGGGAACGGGGTTTCTGAACGCCCACAAATTGAAAATAAACCAATAAAATAACCGCGTAACCTTAGCATCCATTTCAATGCGTACTTTATGATCAGTTGCACGGATAGGAATTAATTTTAATTTAGAATTAAGTTAATAACATCAAAACCTTCTATCGACATGTTTCACGACATGGTTGAAATCAGAAAAAGAAGCTGTCTGAGGGTATTCACACCCAACACGGCGCGGATGAGAAATATAAAAATCGATAATGGCCGAAAAGCCATATAAAACACACCAATGAGCAGAAGATCGATCCCCTATCCTGTATCTCCAATAATAAGCGAAATTTCCATAATGAGTGTCAAAAATGAATCAGCCTGGATGGAGAAGTTATGAAGTAGATTATTATTACAATGTTTTTACAAGCGCTATTGGGGGCTACTGGAATGGATGGAATAGATGATGCTACTTTTATCGCGCAATAATTACGAAGAAGTTAATTTGTTGTTATTGTTAAAATGTTAAACGGTTAATATTGTCGCGAATAACTTACTTGCTGCGCTGTATCTCACAGGAACTACGCTTTTACTTACATACCTACATACTGATGTTGATAGTTGGCAAATAAAATGTCGTTATAACAAGAAGGATTTGCAGTTTTTTTCCTTGTTTATTATAATTTATACTGGCGAATTTACTAGCTACAAAGGAATTGGAATTTTTGTCACAGGTAGTATCTATCAAATATTTATATTTGTAACCTGCAGTATTAAACAAGAGGAAAACGTTTTTTATACGTATTCGTTGGCACTATTTTTTGTAAATCTGTTTTTAACTTAAGACAATAAATACATGCTAGTAACGAAGACGATAAAAGACAAGGGTATGTAGCTGCAGTTAACATAAGACAACAAATCGTGCAGCAACAGCACTTATACATCAGATACAACCTATCTTCATCTTATTTTGCAATAAGGAATAAAAACGTTTTTAGCGATATATTCTCGTTTATTTTTGTAAACGTAAACATTTCGTGTAGAACTAATTCAAGAAATAATAAAAACTTTAGCAGAAGTCTACAATACGTTAGCCACGACTTTAAGACACTCAAATTTTACCAGCATCTTTCTTATAGAGTAGTCCGGTCGAACTTGCTTTAAATGATTACAAATCTTAAGACATGCCCGTCTGGGAATAATTAAAATATTTGTTATAAAATTGGCGGCAAATGCAGTTAATAAAGAAACGAACGTTACAATATTTTGACAAAAGGAAATTACGATGAAACCATTAATTTCGATAACGATAGGTGGTTTATTTAAAAATCCTTTGATAACCTGGTACCCGTGCGGTATTTTAAAGCAATGCAAAACACTCACACGCCGTTGCAGTCGATAG
This sequence comes from Marronus borbonicus, assembly GCA_902655005.2. Taxonomy (NCBI): domain Eukaryota; kingdom Metazoa; phylum Arthropoda; class Insecta; order Coleoptera; family Scarabaeidae; genus Marronus; species Marronus borbonicus. Next base: position 38,548,024 of record LR737380.1, on the reverse strand, counting down.
TTTAGATCGCGCGGCACTATCTTTAGCAAATCGACGTGGTATTTACTAGATAATCCGTTATAGTTTTAATGCATTTGTCGAAATAATAGTGTCACAGACGAGAAATTACGTTTATCGTGCAAGAAACGCGCCACGAACCCACAATCTAGAATTGATGGTGAAACAGTTGAGCGTTGACAATGGGTTAATAAAATGCGGGGTTTTAAAATGTTGATAAACACCGTGAGCAAGATGCATTTTGGTAGCCTTGAATGCAATAAAATGCATAATTTATACATTATCAGTGCGCATCTATTTATTGTTACATTAAATCTTCACTATAATACTGTCAAATAAAACGAATTTATAATGGTGCGTGTCGTATTTTTTGTATATTTAATTTGACTGTTCAAATAAACGGGACGCCGACTTATACCTGGTTTACCAGTTATTTTTGTAATCATTCTTACATACGTTAACTATTTTATGACATTTTAAGTGACTGGAAAGAAGTGATTACACTCCATATACACAAAACAAATTGCGCAATCAACGGCCAATTAATGCCAATGTAAAGTTACGGGGAAGAGTTAAGACCTCACGAATGTGACTTACATTTATACACATATATCACCCGTAACGTTCTCAAGCACGCCAATAAAATTATATTGTGTGATTGTAATGTTACTACTAGCCAGTCGCTATTGATCTTGTGCGATGTCTAGAATGCAAGAACACAGTATCGAACTCAGCGGTGAAGGTCGCTACCGTAATGTGGAATAAAAAGCAGGACGTAAAACTTCAACTTAACTCTATCGATGATAATTCATAATTTTATTGGTTTCTTCTATTAATATACGAAGATAATATAGTTCGTCTAGAAGGTATCCGGAAGACAAAAAGCACAGCTATAATTTTATAATTTTTATAATTTTGAATAATAAAATCACAACAAATAATTCATCTCGTTTACTAATACAATCTCCATTTAACATTTAACACTTAACTAAACGTTCAAGTAATCCCGAAATGAGGTCAACGCTATACTTTTCGGTGATAGTGGTCCAGGCTTGTAAAACTGACCGAATCAAATCTTTTTTATTTCGTGGTGCTGCTCGTTCTACTTCAATTTTCATCAGTTCTCATATGTTTTCGATGGGACTAAGATCTGGGGAAGCTGCTGGCCATGGAATTGTTGCCAAGTTTTGTTCTAGCATCCGAGCTTTAGTGTAGGCAGAAGTATGGCATCTTGCATTATCTTGTTGAAAACGCCACCCTTCGGGATATGAAGCACGAACCGTTCAAGAAGAAAGCCATTAAGAATTTCACAGTACTTTGCACTATTAACGGTGCCATCAATTATACAGAGAGGTGTAGCACCACACTGAGAAATTGCTCCCCAAACCATTATTTTTGTGGGAAATTTGGAATTTTGAACGGTAACATTTTCTCTTGATAGGATTTTTAAATGATTTGCACCAAGCTGAAAACAACTTTCGTCAGATATAAAAACATCACCAAAATTATCGTCTCGAAATCGTTGGCAAAAATCTATTCTTCGTTGCTTTTGTAGAGGTGTCATTGCAGCGATTTTTTTTGGTTTCCTTGATAAGTAGCCTTGTCTTCTCAGTGAAATGCGGACAGTTTCTGGACACACTCCTATTTAACGTTGATTTCCAAATCTGCCAGTTTTCGAAGCCCTAGGCGCGGGTTTTGTCGTCCTAAAGTCACTAAAGCGTTTACATTGTTTCCGTTAATCTTACGCGGTCTTCCAGAAACTGGTCCATGGATCATATCTCTCCTACTTTTTATCCTCTTAATTGTCTCATATACTGCACTTTTTCCGAGTTCAGTCAATTGCACTAATTTTTTAACGTTTTGAACATCTTTTCTTTACAAATATTCCACCAACTTTCTTCTTTCTACTTGCGACATTATTTCGCAACTATTAAGCCTGTTGATAATCAACGATATTTGGCAGCTGGTGTTGTTGTATGATTTTTGCCATGGCCTACAGTTGGCACAACCTACTTGATGCATTACTTTTATCTTAGGATGTAACAAAAACGAAATATATTAAAATTAAGAAAAATAATAAATTCCGGATACTTTCTAGACGGACAATAGATTAATATATAAGGCGAACTACACGTGCTCCTTAACCAAAAACGTCTACTTGAATCGAGTAAACAGCAAGTCCGTATATGCACGTACAGGGTGAGTTATCTCCGTCGGCTAAGAAGATCGGCCATTGGTGAATAAAAAAAAAACGATTTCTTCTTGTTTTGAAGTCTGATTGTGGCCACGGTTTAGATTTATGCTGGAAGCTACAAAGTGCCTCATAACTTCGCAGCTACCGAAAGTTGAAATTATGAAATCCTCGTTAAATTCTAAGGCAAAATGTAATAAGATACGATGGTCTTAAGACTAAGCATTTCGGAAAGATTGTTGGTTATTGCGGTAATCTTTATGTTTTATTTTCCATACTATCCCGCTTGAATGAAATATTTCCTAAAGAAAATCTCCAAATTTATCACTTTAGCATGGTCCATATAAACTGCATCAAACTTTCCTTTGATTTCTACACATGTTTCGTCACCCAAAAAATGAAATTGAATCATTGACCTTTATTGTGATTCAACAAATACATAAACTTGTGCATCTTCAACAATAAACAACAGTACATGATGAATTTCTGCGAACTTTTGACAGACATCGACTAAAGTATAGTATTCACAGTCAATAATGCAGATTTTAACATGAACAAACACGTGTACTTTTCATACCACCCCCGTATTTCGAGCGCCGAAACGTTACTGGTGGCAACTTCGGAAAGCGGTGAAATCAGTCCAACTTACAGATATGTCTAACCTATAGGTCTCTTTTCCTTACTTTTTGGTTTTGGCAAGACTTCCAAAATTATAGAATAATAAATAATTAATTAACGATTATTTATTTATTATTCTATTATTATTAATTTAACGTGTAGAAGTTTTCCAGTTGATACTCCATTAATATAATGAGACGTTCCGTATAATTTTTGAGCACCTACATCTGCAGTATATTACTTTTTGATCTCATCCACTATGTTCACGCTCTGCCCACTAGTACTCTACAATGTTGGCAATATTACACCTACTAATTGATGTTATTCAAATAAATACAATGCAAACACTTCTACTGCCGCGGATAACTTCGTGGCGTGTAAATAAAAAGCAAGTTACTTTTTGTTTGTTTCATTCACACTTTACAGGTTTTATTGCTTTAAAATAACAAATTCTCATCACTGCCATTCATTATCAATCAGCTTACATCGGTTTATTATTCCTTCCTGCAGTAGTCGTTTCGAATTCGAAGACACGTAGGTGAGTACTAATAGTATCAACGAGTCCATTTATTCGCCAAAATATTATCTAAATAAACCGAAAGGAAATTTTGCGAAAAGCGCCGTACGTGTACGCTGTATGACGTTAGTACGTCCTGCTATGTTATTGAAAATGAAAATCGATTCTCACAATCGTAACTTACTAATAGAAAGAAAATGTATGATCTCCCAAGTGAAAGGTTTAAGGGTCGCCACACGCCCGTCGTTTGCTTTCTTCAAGACGTCTTTTTGAAGGTAAATAGGAAAAGAATAATGCGTGCGAAACGATATAGGTAAAATTTTATATTAAAGATTAATTAAATGACATCCTTTCTAGAACTAGCGTGATTAAAACTTCCATATATCCATAACCTTATTTTGTCAAGATACGAAATCCAGACATTTTAAATAAAGGAGCTTAATGTGATGTGGAAATGAAATTTAAAAACAAAAATTTTCAATATTCATAATTTGAACTGGTGGAATTTATTAGAATTTAAATTTCCCTCAATGAAAAATGGTCCAACAAGGGTAATGCTAATGATACCTGCCCATACGTTTACTTTGATATAGTATTGCGAACGTGTTAAATTTTGCCAATGATTACATGTGCGACCAATACCTATCGAAGTGGTGAACAAGTTAAAATTAGACAGAAAAAGGGACTTCAAACAAACACCCACTGATAATTTTGAGAGTTGATTGGAAACGATGCTTCATCAGTAAAAAAAATTAAAATTGCACGACCACTGTCTAATACCATTTGATCAATAGCGTATATAATGGTTATCTTTTTACTGGTTTAAGTAACTCAACCTTTAACAAAATTTTGTCAGCATCAATTCCTCTCACAAGAAGCCATTCTCAATCAATTCGTGCCTCTTCCAGGCACAGATAGGTAATTTTTCTATTCTGACTGAAAGGTAAGGAACATTGTCGATGATAATAACACAAATGCTTGTCTTGCACTAAGCGCTATGGTATTTTCCCATACTTTTTGTTTCATATCACTTGCGTTGACCTAAGTTTCATCTAAATAGTATATCTTTCTACAATCTCAACGAAGTTTCCTGGTATTTATTAAATATCGACGTCTCCATAATATAAAATCTTGCTGCTCCATTAAAACACTGTTTCGCCTTCGCTTCGTCCACTTAAACCAACTTCTTTAAAATTTTCCACTTTGTTGTTCCCTGTTTAAGGTCCAAATACAAATTATAAGCCATTAACCTTTTCCGGAGGATTTTTTGGTGGGCAAAATACCTCTTGATCAGTCATACCAAAACTGTTGTTTATTAGTACCATTTTATATGATTATTACAGCAATACCTTCAATGTTGAATAATAGCAAGAAGAACTCTAACAAAAAACTATTTGGAACAATCTGCTTGTAAAAACCATGCCGAACCATAATAAAGATCAATAAGCACAAAACCGAAACCAATAAAGACTTTTGACAAATGACATTAGATATCGGTGATATTTCGTTTTATCCAACTTACTTTAATTTGCTGAAAGAAATGTTTTCTGTGTGTATGAATTCGCCTCGTCTATTAGCCAATCACAAGCCAAGAACTTTTCACATATCTATTCTATCGCTGCAGTCTCGCTATAATTGAAACAGACTATCGACGCAATACCAATTGCTAACTGCAAATAATACTTGGCTATTCGCATGTACATATGTGCAAAAACTAAACCAATTTTGTACTCTGTTCCCAAGTAACTATCCAACTTGAAATGTATCAAACCCATCTAATTAAATAATTTAAAAATAGAATATGCACGCTGCCTAGTTTACATTCGACAGGAAGCGGCTTTCGTAAAAGACGTAGCAACAAGTAGGTGGCACATCTTACTTACACAACCGCCTCTTAGAATTACAAACAATCCAAGTGCAATTAAAAATAGGTCATAGGCATAACTATTCCGGTTCACCTCTCTGAAACATCTATTTCTGGGTATTTTGCGAAATAATATAAACGATCCTAACTCACGATTTAAACGAAAAATTCAAAAGGAACAATATATCCAATCGCACCTGCAGTTGATAGGATGTAAGAGCGAAGGTATCCGATAAACAAGATATTAAAATAAGTTACCGGGAATAAATCGCACGAATTTTGATCGGTTCCATTGATATACAGATGTATATGACTTCCTTATACGATAGTTTGAGATACCCACGGTTAAGATCTTCGAGACTTGTATAAACATACGCGTTCGTTGTATACAGAATTTTCTCTGTGGTGTTTTACATATTAAATTGAATCAAGAATCCCTGCATGCAACAAACGTGTGCATAGTTTCGTGGAAACTCGCTCCTAAAATATATTGTAAAATAAGGGAAGTCTTTCAAAACATTTTCTGAATGAAATGTGTTTTTGAATAGTTTAGGCCTCAATTTTTTTAATGTAAACGAAAAAGTCTTGAAACTCGAAAATAAAACGTGGTAGGTACATCAAATCATATTAAAATATATCAAATTATAAACATAGGAATAAGGTAGTGTATATAATTGTGGCAGATGAATTTTCAACGAATTTTACGTTTATGTTCGTGATTTTCCTGACCGTCAGACATACCGAAGTCTATTAAAAATGTCCAATCACGTATTATGAGACGTCCAAAG
>LR737380.1:38517458-38541649 GCA_902655005.2 Marronus borbonicus | reverse complement strand
TATATAATGCTTATGTTTGACTTGATTAATTAGGGGTCGGGCATACATATACACTCCCCGATAAAAACTTAGACGCGGTAAGATGTTTTACGGGTTTTAAGGGTTACAACATTTCTCTGCGAAACTAGCGAGATATCTAATTAAGTTTTTATTCATGAAAGTAAAATAAACTTAAAAATATCTCCTCCAGTAATATATGAACTAAATAATAAATTATTACTCCAATGTTTAAACAATTTCTGCGGCAAAAATTTAGACGCTCTGTTGCAAATGTAAAACAAAAGTCAATAAACGAGTGATCAGTAATGCGTAGATCCTCCATTGTTCTTGATCACTTCCAATAGTCTGTTATTAATAGGTTTATATAATGTTAACACATAATTTTGAGGGACATTCTGTCATTCAGTCACTATTGAAGTTTTCAGTTCCTGTACCGTGAAATATTGACGGCCTCCGCCATAAACGCGACGTGCCAATTCACCCCACATGTTTTCAATAATGTTTAAGTCTGGTGACCGTGCCGGCCACTGTAAAGTTTTAATCTTTTTCTCTTTAAACCATTCAGTGATGGCTTTTGCTTTATGAATTGGCGCGTTATCTTGCTGAAAAACAAAATTGCGCCCGGCCCATTGGTTTCCAAAACGTAGAAGATTGTCACGCAATAAGTCTTTATACGTCACAGATGTCATTTTGTTTGTGCAAAACACTATCCCACTTTTATCGCGAAATCCAATCGCTGCCTATATCATCACAGATCCACCCCCTAATTGTTTGGTCATTTTCACTTTTGGTTCCTTTCTCAAATCATGATAATAATGCGAGTACCCATCCGGTCCGTCCAAATTAAAACGTTTTACCTCGGAAAATATAACTTTTTCCCATTGTTTCTTCCAGGATACATGTTCTTCAGCAAATCTCAACCTCGCTTGTTTGTGTTTCGCCGAAAGTGGCGGTTTTCTCAACATTTTCTTCCGTGACATTACCGGTGACGCCTTTAAAATCCTTTGAACATTACGCACGTGCGTTTGTAGCCCCGCCTGTTCTGCAATAACTCTCGCCGACGCAGAAGAATTGGATGCACACCGCCAATATCATGCGTTTATCCCGCTCACTTACAGCTTTCGGTCGCACCTGGTCTTTTGGTTTGCCGTAATTTTCCGGATCTTTTAGGAAATTTCTAACGGAATGATCGCTTCTTCGTAACCGACGAGCAATTTCTTTCTTACTAACGCCATCCTAGTGCCAGGCTAGAACTTTACCCCTTTCTATCAAGGATAATTGCTTTTTTCTACCCATATTGCAAACACTTTATAAAATATAATTTCTCGTGGTGAAATGTGTACACTTTACCAGCACATCCACTGCATATAAAGAGAAGGATCAAATTAAACCATTTTTGCTTATATTAATGTAATAAATGCACAGGGTCTAAATTTTTGCCACATTTAAAATTCTTATTTTGATCTGGGAAAATCTCAATTACCCCCTATAGAGCAATAAATACCCAGAAATATCTATAAATGGACTATTTACATAACAAGTATTAATAACCCTCATTTACATTTTATTCAATGTCTATAAACTTTGTTTCGTATGTTATGTTTCGTACTACAACGACAAAAGACCCTTTCGTCTATCCTTCCGTATTTTTTAGATGTCTTAGTTTTAGTGTGTGTAGGCGCCAAAAATAGGTACTTGTAAATAATATTTTTCTCGACGCATTTTTGAATGGATTATCCCGGATTAATTAATTAAATTTGTATGGTGCGGTGTGTGCCGATACTTCACTGTTGTTTGCCATACTACCTCACAATCCTTCGATTCACTATTAATGTTTTTCCTCAAATAAAGGCTTCTATTTTCAGTTACGTAAAAACTACATAACTAGTGATCTAATGAAACAGAGGCGTACGAGAAATATGACGTCTCAAAACATGGATTTAAACTCTGACATTCCATAATTAGGTGCCTTTAATTGTTTAAACATAACTGCCATAGCATAGGTGAGAATAGATCATATTATGGTCGTACAGTAATGATGCTGAAGATTTTATTTATTACATTCCTCACATGAATCCTCAAAATTTTCCTGTCTCTTTTAAGACGTGATGCACTTTCAATAATAAGCAGTAGATGTATCTGCAGTCTTAAGACTTTTAGATTTACAAATGCAAACATTCATTCATTCGATTTATCTGGACGCTTGAAGTTATCCTACAACCAGGAAAACTTTATTTATTATATACACTAGCAACGTATTGCATCAAGAAAACGCACGTCAATTTCATTCTCTCATGTACCCTAAAGCGAAACAAAGTACAAAATAAACGTGAAATAACGGATGGACGTTTTTGTTACGCGTTGTAGATAAAGTACGCAAAACATGTATCTGTTTCCTGGTTGTTCCACTAATCTAAATGCTCCCGACTATTACTGACGTCAGCTTCCCCCCAAAGTCTCTTGTGCAATTCACGAGGAATGATCCCGATAAGAAATCAAATAAGTTTTGATCGTAATGCAAGCATAAGTAAGAGAGTCCAACTTCTACCATTACTCATAGCCACGTACCTGTCGTTAATATTGACAGTTGATTCTCGCAGTGATCTATTAGAGTAGTTCCATGCTTCTAAAATTCCCACAAGTGCGATTGTTTTAGGTACAATTGATGTGCAACCGGCCACCGACCATCGGACATTAATGACAATGCAGATTATGGAAAGACTAAGCAGGTCTATCCACCACTTTGGCAAATATCCAATAATGGTGTACTGTCCATTTTGTAATCAAATTGCTCCAACAAAAACGTCAACTGCATTTGGATGGTTAACGCACGCTGTCGGACTTCTTCTCTGCATTACCGGTTGCTTATGCTTCGTATGGGTACCCTATGTTTGTCGATGTACGAAACACGTTGATCATCACTGTAGCAAATGCGGTGCCTATTTAGGTAGGCACAAGATGTGTTCTCAATTCTATTAGTATTTTATTAGTAGCTAAATGTGAGAACCTCGATCGTGGTATATTATACCATAATTACTGCGACTTCATTCTAGAGAGTATTAAAAAATATTGTTCTTCGAAGTGACTATTTTTGTGTAAAATTTAATTACTGTTACTAGGAAACTAATACTAGCAATTAATGATATGGGCAGGCGCGGCATGAACGTCACTTCACCAACATTCTGCACTGTTGCACACATGTTTTTTTCCGAATCCTGTTACAGCTAGATTTGGTAAGATGGAATGAGTAAAATAAATAAATTCAAAATAAGAATCACGTTATTGCTGCTAAGTGAAATTTTCATAACCATGATTTTTGATAAACGTAGATTACTGTTAATGTAGATTTTCTTTTTAGGATGTTTTTTATTTCCCTAAAATATCTTTAGTGTTGAACACAAGACTTGACATAACGCCCATACTTCAATGACGCTGGTTCTGGTAATCAAAAGTAATTATATGGATTTTGATTTTACAAAGCTACATATAAAGCTAATGATTTAAGCAGATTCATGTGTTAGCTGAGTTCCACTCCGATTTGCAGAGGGCTTATCGCTTTAGACATCTTAGTAATTATACGGTTTATAATTGTGTCAGTTTTTGAGAATTTTGATTTCGATTGTCAAACACCCGCCTTATTTATTTTATCATGAAATAATTTAAGCTCAAAAGTACTTTGTTAAATTGCGGAGGCCGACCTATTTATCCTGCGAGGGGGATTCGTCCCACTGTTTTTATATTGTTGCGCATAGATTATTTCCCGAATCGAAGCGAGTTCGCGTTAAGATTTTGACACGTTATGTTGTCATATTGAACGTAAATCAATCAAATCAAAAACAAACTAGCTGAAAAGTATCTAAATATTCTCATTGGGATGACCTCCATTGATTTCATTTCCACCCTACAAAATCCAGACGGCCACTTAGAACCCGAAATCCATAGGATGTTGCCTATTTAAACAGATGGGGCTACTAGCTCAAGTGACATATTGCCTTCGAATTTGGCACATTCCGTTTATTTTTTTGATATTTGACTTTTTCGTCATGTTCTGTTATGATATTAACTATAAGGAGGCAAGAAATCGCATTAGAGAGCATGTTAAGCTACGCAATTAGAAATTTTGAAGAATATGAACCCGGCGGGCGTTGCTTTTGGCAGGCAATCTGAATACGTAACGTGTCCATTTTGTTCCGAAACTGGACCGACCATCGTGGAAAACAAGATTGGCGCAGCAACGCACATAGTAGCTTTCTTAATTTGTGCTTTCGGGTTGCCTTTCTTAATGTGGATACCATATTGCAGCTATTGTACGAAGGATGTGGAACATTACTGCTGGAAATGTGACGCGTATTTAGGAAGATACAGGGTCTTGGAATAGTAGTCGCGTGTTTTATTTTCAGCATTAGTGTATTTTACAAAGCTATTATAATAATATTTTATCGAAGTTGTTTATAATTCGCTTTAACATTTATAAAGAAGAGCTTTGGAAACGAAGGAATATAAGTACGCACAAAAACAACTAAATTTAAAAATCTATAATTCTAAATCTGCCAGACTTTTCAATGGCCAATTTATTACTAGCAATACAGAGAAAAGCTCTGCCTATAAGAAACGCCGAGGAACGTCACCCTCATCCCTTACAGTACATACATGAAGGTCGTGCTGACTGCAAAAAAGAGAAGTACCAGATTCTAATAATTAATTATACAATTTCGTTATAACATAAGAAAGGTATATACAAAATAGTTTTTCCGGTGGATATTTCCACCTGGCACGAATATCAATTATCACCGTCCTCTCTATTATGAACCAGCACTTGCAGCTTAATGTGTCAAAGCAACAATTACCATTGTAGCTTCGTTGAAAAAGAAAATAACGTTTACCATCGCTTTCAATCGATACGCAATAATTTCTAATTCTTATATCTTTTTATTGCTTATTTGTTTCTTGCTATTGTTTGTTGTATATTATTATACTTTGTGCTTTTATTTTTAAAAGTTTCCTGATCGGAAAAGAACTTCAAATAAGCTCCAACCACCTCAATCCAAGTATACGTAGAACTATACGTAATAAGATCCCAACTTGGAGATTTCATATTTCAAAAGTTTCCATTTCGACCGATGAGGAACTTCTCAGGAAGGCGCGTGTAAAAGGTATAACTATAGGTAAATACAGTATTGCTAATACATTGCATTAAGAATGAAGAGTGAGTGAGATAGCCAATTTGACTCCTTTACATGTCATCACAAATCACAAACAAAGGAAAACAAATAAAAAAATTATTGTACACATGTCTGCAAAGATATTTAACGTTAGCAATTAATAATGAAAATTAGCATAAAGCTTAGAATATAAAAATAATCGGAAACTTTGAACATTACGTTATTTTTGGAGCACCTGTACGTTTTTTTTTGGAGGAGTTGCCAAAATTAAGATAATTTTCAGGCAACACATACCTGCATGTTTCTTACCTACATTTTCAAAACCACATCCATGTATTGGACGTATGTTTTCAAAATGATTGAGACAATTGAAAAACGAGAGTGGATGAGTATTTATTTAGGGATTTCATCATAATACTTCCTGTGCAGACTATAAACAAAGTCGAATTAGAACAGGCATATAAATGCTCGCGTTATTAATTCATGAGGAGTGATGAAGCAATGACTTTTCATCGCGCATTGTACGATATAAATCACTAGTAAGTACGCAAAAAGCCCGTATTTATCATCTGGAAAAATATTCGCCGAGGTGGAAAAATTATAAACTAGATAAATTTACCAAAATAAACGAACCGGTAAAGAAAAATGTTTCAAATGTAACATTTCGACATAATCGTAAACTAAAAACAGAATCCACTGTTATAAATTGTTAGCAACGTTCGCGATTAATAATAATAATTAAACGTTCGGCTGCACGATATTTCGAAAACACACTTATTCATCTTGTATATGTTCCTATTTCTGCCTAAAGTAGGATTGGTATGTTGAACTTGGAATGACAACAATTTAAATAAACGCCATTTTGATAGACAGATAAAAGCAATACAAAATTCTCGAGTTTTTTAGTCGATATAGTTATATTTGCCAGGCGGATATTTGAAAATGATATAAAACATTTTCCCACGTGACGAGTTGCTAGAAGCGTCTTATATAATCTAAAAAAAAATCAAACAACGGAAATAAATGGAACGATTTTTTGACATCTGAAAGCCAAACTATCGAAATCTTTTGTAGCTCAAGTGTTTCAATATCACAACGTGTAGTAATATTTTGGCATGACTGATAAATATGAAGCATATAAATGCAAGACTAAACATTGACGTCCAAGTAACTTAAAAAAAAAAAACAAACAACCTGCCAAAGGAAAATAATTTAGAAATAGCTACAAAGGCAGAGAAAAATAAACAAAACTTCTGCTCATTATCTTCAGTATCGGATAAAATAATCATCCTCATCAAAATGATGTCACCTGATTCGCTGCATCTGTGTACATATGTTTCGCTAATAAATACGACATTTTTATTTTGTCGAGTTTAAAACTTCGCCCACATTCATCGGTTTGCAGTTCTGTTAGTGATTTTTGAAAAAATATTCATTTGGATAGTTCAAACTGGGTATGGGCCATTGAATGGGTACTTTTTGCGCCTCACTTTTCCAATCAAAGATCGAGTAATCTGCTCCCGTCGTCATCATTGTAGAATAATCTTTAATAATAGCAGTGCACGTTTTTGGGATTGATTGCGATGGTAGGCTTTTTAACTTTCTGTCCCAAATTAGCTACATGCTGGGCCAGGGGGAAGAAAAAAGGACCGGCAACTGGATATACATTTTATATGAGACAATATTGGACCATATTCCAAGAATCGTGCTGTTGTTATTCTACCCGCCACAACCGTAATTGCTCTATCACTTTATCGAAATAGGTATTTTGCAATGTAAAAAACTATCTCACTTAAGGTTCTTTGAGGGTTACTTTCCGTCCACATGAATGATTTTCCTGTTTCAGGATTTAGTCATGTTCCAGTTTTGATTCAATACCCAGTTACCATCGTGAATCTATAGAGGCTGAATTAACAAGCTTGATCAGGAATCTTTATCAACGGTAAATTCATTTGACAGTCAAAGGAAAATTCCCCAATTCTGGGATTATCGTAGCAAGTCGTAAAACGCATTGCTACGTAGTTTATGTATAGACTACATCGTCACTGCTGCTGGTTTTATTTTTTCCGAAAATTTTTGGTATTTCAACCTTCGATGATCCAAACCTAATGTTATACTATAGTACAAAAATATTCCTACAAAAAACTATTTACTCTGCCACTCGAGAACTGTACATCTTCCATAGTTTGAGTTGCTTCCTTAGATGATTTCACAGCAAGATAAGGATTCGATGTAGGAAGAATTTTTCTTATAACTTCTTACAACAGCGAGACAACCTGCAGCAACCCATGCAACTGAGAAGGAAACGTCGGCATTCTCATGCAATTACTACGCGGAAACCTAAATTCTCTAAAAGAAAACATCGACAGCGGAAGTCCACAACAACATATGCAATTATTAATGTAATTTATAGGAAATAGTAGCCTTGACAGTTTCTATTCTTCAAATTTTATTCGCTGCGAAATGATACTTTAGCCCGCTTTCCTTTACCCTTATATTTGTTGTGTGTCGAGAATCGACAAAGCTAGTTTCAATGACAGTATCCTTGTAACTGCGAAGGATATTCTACCAACATACTATCTAGCTATGGCATAACATTTTTCGCCTGCGATTGAATATTACAAGTAGTGTGGAAAGTTTAATAGCAGCAAGGAAGTCTATTTTTTAATACAAGACGTTTGAAATTTGCAAATAACAAAGTCTTCCCAATACCATAACAGATATCTAAAAAGGACTCTATATTTTTAGTTTCTACAAACAACGTATATAAATATAGTCGTGTGTATTAAGTAAATCTCAAAAAAAAGGTAAAGTTTTCCACTAAAATAATTAAATAAATTCTGGGAAATATTGAATATTTAAATTAATTTTAGTATTCTGTTAACGTTTAAACCGTCCATAATAATCGTTGTTAAAAAATAAATTAATTTTCGATTGCAACGAACGTATCTTACTGGATATGAATTGTTTGGCCACATGGTAATGATTTTTATCGAAAACCGTTCACACTTGTTTTCGCTAGCCTATTAGCGTCCAGTAATATCATTTCCACATTCATGTTTCTGCTTTACGCTAATTAGTTCATGGTGAAATACGCTTTTATATAGTTTGTGGTACCATGTTTTTAGTAGACCTTCTACGTGAAATACATTACGTATTAGTGCTTAAGTTCTTAAAGAAATTTGATTATCTTCTGCTCAATACATATAGTACTAATATAGTGGAAAATTTGAGGCAACCCACAGTGGTGTCGGAAGGGGGAAAAACCCCGCAAAATTAAAGATCCTGAGCTTTCATCTCTAAGTACTTATAGGCCACGGCTCCATATCTATCTTTCAAATTACTTTTGATATAGGCCCTCGCGAGGCTTTTCCACTTTTTATATGAATATTGAATATACTCCAGCTTTGAACTTTTTTCAAAGTAACCGTGGCAGCATCCAAACTTGCCCGACGTTACAATTTTTTTAAGATATCTTGCATGCATATATTGGGAAGATTTATATTGATATCTTTAATTCAAAAAATACATTAAAAGGGAACCAGAAAGTGCGCTAATAGGATGATAATTCGAAATATCACGAAATTTAACAGGTTTTGAACGTTCTGAAAGTTAGTTACGTCGATATACGCGCTCCAATGCGGTTCCAAATTAGGAAGGCAACTGCATTGACGGGAATCACAGATTACTTAATAACCCATCCTTATGGATGTTTTTGGCAGTTTGTGGAATTGGTTACTGACATATCTGTTACTACTTGGCACGAAAACAGCACTAACTGTTTGAAAAAGCGAAAAATGGAAAATGTTATTTCAAATTGGTCTATGTGACATAGTTGATGAATAAAAATTTATTATAAGATCAGAGACTAAAGAAACGGATACCGAAGATACAAAGTGAGCAGTTCTTTCAAATTATTGCTTTAATAAAGAAAAAGTTTCCGGGACGTTTTAATCAGAAGATGAAAGAAGTTCAATACATCAAAAAATACTTTCGTAATAAGAAGAGTGAGCGGTTGAAGCTCAATTTAGTCGTGCCGTTGGGTTTCGATACCGTTAGTTCAAAATCTCTACCCGACGCAAGAAACGTTCAAAAAAAATGCTGTTGCATAGAGACGTACAGGACGAATCTAAAAAGGGAAACAATAAATTGTATAGAATAGATTCATTTTTCGCAACGGCACATAACCGAAAATAAAATTTAAAGATATTCCAAAAATTCTATCTTGCTCAGTCTAATTCTATTCAATCTACCTATTACACGTACGCTACAAATATAGTTAATAAAGCTCATGTAGATGTGGTGAAGAACAACACGAGTCAACGACTCATTTTCGCTTTTGTTTTATATTTTACCCTCGATTCCTCGTCGTTCTATTTTTATTTTCCTTCTTTCAACATGGCATCCATGCATCAGTGCCATTAAAAGACAATTTGGGAACAATTTAGAATCAATAAAACGGGTAACGATCATTAACTCGGTCCATAATGAAAACGTCCGCCCGTACTTCGGCTCTAGGGTGTCTCCGTCTCCTTCCCGCATTACCGTCTAGCTTCATCTCCGTCTCCTTTTTTAATAACAATATCGAAGTTTCCAATAAATGATAATTTTTATATGGAGGCCGGAGGGTCTTTTAAAAAAGTTAATTTACTGACCTCCGTGTGAGGTCCGAATTCCAGATGCGACGGTGCCGCCCTCGGACACCTCTGCGGCCAACATGGGAATCATCACGACACCGAAATACCTTCATTATCTCGCTTATAGGCGTACCATATGCTCAATAATTTTAATAGACGTCTAATAACTGAGTCGGACTCGCGGCATTAAGCTATAATAAATTTCTATAAATAAAATTATACAAATTATAGATTGTGAATTCGTGCCTATCGGTTTGTACATACGTACATACACATTTGCAGCAGTACATAGCATAATGCTAGCGGTTTTTCCATTGTCGTTAAAAAGACCTATTCAGTCTAAGTAAAGCTTAAAAAGGCGGTGGTAAAAAGTTTGTGTGTTAAAATTTACACAAAATTTGGTCAAAGTTGCATATTTAATTTGGAAGAAGCGAGAAAAAGAGGCAATGCCTAACATCGAGTCAGTTGAATAATTATTTCGCCAAAGTGGCCTTCGATAGAGTATGAATCGATTCCTAGTGATAACAAGATAAATGTTCACCTGCATCTCGATTCATTATTAGATTTTCTCCTAATTTTTATAATCCACCTTCCAAATTGGAAATTTGGTTAGAATGTGCTTCAATCAACTACTCACTTTTCTATATTATCGACAATTAGGACCGTTGTATGCTTTCACTTCTTAACTGATTCTTTACCATATTATTTACGTATTGCATGCAGTTATTATTATTACCAACGCTGATTATTGCGTAATCCTTTTCGCAACATTCGACACTATCTCCGAAATAATGAAGCCATCAAGCTAGTAAAGTTACGGTAAGGTTGTGTAGTATATGCGAACGCTTGCCCCATCTGACACTAATGAAAGATGACAGCGCAGAGTCCAAATATGATATGGTCACTAAATAACACCGGACTTCGTCGGCTATTCGGACAACCTGCAACGTCATCATCATAGGAGGCACTTTCGGGCCGCTCGGGCCGCGTTTGTGTGAGAGAAACCTCATAATGTGAGCATATTACTATAAAATTCGGCCGAGCCCGCGGCCGAGAAGAGTTAATTAACGGTGTAATGCTGCCGTTGATGCCGGCGATCCTTTCGAACGTTGACTTTCGTGCCGAAGGGTACCGCCGAGTTCACGGATGATATAGTATAAAGTTACAGGCAAATTATGTATTAACCAAAGGTAACACATTGAAATTACTAGGCGTTAGTACATTGTTTAATTTAACTTTCCATTTCACAATATTTTGCAAAATATACGTTTATTTTTTCTTAGAGTTCTTTTATCATGATGTGTTTTTAGAAAACATCATGATAAAAGCTGCATTTTATTGGTGATATAGTCAGTGGCGTCTGGTGGTCACGTAAATAGAACATTAGGTACAACGTTTCAATTCCCTCGTGTATTTCAGTTGTATAATGCAACGGAAATACACGACCAATTCGAAACGTTATGCAGTCGCAGTGCACCAACTATCGTTAGGTATAGCATTCGATATTCAAGTGGTTAAGAATGTGATTATCGCAAAGACGTCCAACAAAATCAACCCATTTAGCTAGAATTGGAGTGTCAGCTTGAACTGTCCTGAAATCAACGTATGCGAAATTTTGGAGCTTCCAAAGAAATACTCCTAATGGGCTTCTATAAGAAAAGACGTGGTTTCATCACATCTTTGGAATCTAGTAATCGGAAATTGGTTGATACTTTAGACCTAGTCTAGAAGACAAGGAGACAGACTTCAAATCATCAGCCTTACGATAAGCGAAAGCTTTTACAAGCGTTTTTTGGGTTTCTACTAAAATCAGAATATTAAGCACACAAATATTTCCGCCATATTAATTTTCGTCTATCCGAAATCTATACTCATTTGCATATTAAGTGCACCTAATTAAACTAAGCTCATTCAAAAGCTATACAGCTATAACAAAGTGTTGTCTAAGATCGTCTTCCTTCCTCTTTTAGTCGATCTGTCAGACGCAGATTAAAAACTAGTTTGGAAGTTAAGCGATCATTCGAGTGCCACTTGTTTACAGACAACCGAACGAAAACAAGCGCACCACACATGAGAAACAAACGAGCGCGCAACTAATTAGATTAAGCACCCGATCGACCGGATCTCGGCCACCGATAATTACCGATAATTGAGCAACTTCTTCGCCGCAAAAGACGTGAAATAATGCGGGCCGATTTGTAAAATCGACCGCTCCTATACACGGACCCTGTAACAGATAAAATAATGCGTACAACGATTTCGCTAATATAGTTCGGCTTTTTTATTTACGCAGTTTGTATTTTTAGAAGAAAAATAGTATGAACGCCAGAAAATTCTTTCTTTTCATTAAAGTGCTCGCATGGATATGTTTTGAAAGAAATTATTATAAGTTTGTTTGAAAGTTTTTGTTTTATCCCGATTTTCATAACGTCGAAAACGAAAGATTTAAAATTCTGGTGGGTAAACATGGGAGGTAGTTTATATGTTATTCACATGCTCTCCGTATCTTGTCTCGTTAACTTCAAAACTAGTGATCAGAACTTAAGAAGTATCCATTACGTTTGTAAAAGGTGTCGGCTAGCAAAAATAAACATGATTATTGCTTTGTTTGATCTGTGGTCGAGAATTTAACTAAATTTTATAATTTCTCCTCTGTCCCAATGCAAGATAAATGTGTTTGATTACTTTTCCCCGTATTCGTGGTGCTTCCTTTCTTTCTGTTTAATTATATTTGAGTATCGATAATTATTATTGTTACACATTTATGGGAACGTCACAAACATCTCCGAATATCTTAGTTTCAAATCTTTAGATAGGATTTTGGAATAATCCTGGACAGGAAAAAGACTTTGATATTTGATGTCACGTGTCAAATGATGACATTTCAGTCAAAACCAACAAAGACATAAGACCTGTAATAAGTGCATATAATGCTTAATGGTAATTAATTACTAAGTATTACTTTAAATTTAATTTATGAGTTTTACTCGTTTTCAGGAAGTTAGAAGCATGAAACCGGCATTTGAACCAATCCCATTCGACGGGGATTGCAAAAGTTTAAGCCCAATTAGAAATCACTATACGTTGTTAATGCGAATGATATTCAGTATCCTGTTGATTGTTTACTTTTGCTTTACCGTTTATTTGGGACCTGTTGCAATAATTTTGACAACGCTCACGATACAAATGAAATGCTTCTTCGAACTAATTGATATAGCTTATAACATGTACGAAACACGAAACGTGCCTTACTATTTCAGATTCATCACTTGGTATTTTCTTATCACCGCAAATTACTTCATTGGCGGCGAAAGCGCAATGCAATATTTTTACGTGTTCGTCGAGAAAATGTCTCTAATTAAATTTTTAATCGTCTACCATAGATTTCTATCGTTTATCGTTTACCTTCTCGGAGTTATCTGGTTCGTCTTAAGCTTGAAGAAAAAATACGATAGATGGCAGTTTACTTTGCTCGCATGGACGCACGTCGCTTTACTGGTGATCGTAACATCTTCGTGTATGATGATAAAAGTAGTCTTCCAAGGATTGATATGGGTTGTAATCAGTGTAACTGGGGTTGCTTGCAATGATATAGCTGCTTACCTGTGTGGAAAGATCTTTGGAAAGAGGCCTCTAATTAAAGTATCTCCGAAAAAAACGTGGGAAGGCTTCATAGGTGCTGCGATAATAACCGTAACGTATGGATTGATAATAAGTACCGTGTTATGCAAATACAATTACTTAGTATGTCCGCTTGAATACAGAAACATTTCCGGTAAAATTTTATTAGTATCAGAATGCGAAAGAAGCACCTTATTCACGCTGAAAAATTATACCATGGAGTTCTTCAATCTAAAACCATCCATTAAAACATACCCTTTCGTTCTGCATACAATCTTCCTTTCCTTATTTGGAAGTCTAATTGCGCCTTTTGGCGGATTTTTCGCATCTGGATTCAAGAGAGCCTTCAACGTGAAGGATTTCGGCAGAACAATACCCGGTCATGGTGGAATCTTGGACCGCTTCGATTGTCAAATATTCATGACAACGTTTGTCAACGTGTACATCAGCACCTTCGTAAGAAAAGCGAGAGTCGAAAGAATTTTTTCGAGAATATTAGAAATGAAAATTGAGCAACAACTCGAGTTTTTTTATCTGTTTGAAAGTCATTTACAGAAGCATGGAGCACTTGTAAATGGAACAAATGATATTGCAACGGGATCATAAGCTGGTGATTTGTTTGAATAATTTTAATTCACAATTGTAATGTGTTTCAATTGAGGTAGAAGTTTGAATTGTTACCGCATATAACCTTAATAAAATAGTTTTTGGGTAGAATTTGTAGATATGTTTTCATCGTCAACAATTAAAGAAAACTCACTGCAAACAATCAAGTTAAAATTGTCTATTTAGAGGTAAGAATACGTAACCCAAAACGGGTTCATTCGATAGAAAAACAAATATAACAATGATGGCAAACGCACCAAATCTCAGATATGCAAGTCAATAATGTTATTCAACAGCGGCATCAGAAATTAAAACGAAATCAATGCTGACAATTGTTTACTAAATTAAAGGAAACCACGTTAGCTCAGAAATGATCATTAACATATCTTGTTGTTATGCAACCAAAATAGCACTAGAAGCGGAAAGGCTGCATTCATTAGAATTCCATATAAAATAAATTTTTGCATGTGTACAAGCTTGGATTCCATTCAAATATGTAATACAGAATTAAGAATATTTGTCCATATACTAGATGATAAGTAAAGAAAATGCATATTTCATTAAATAATAATTTAAAAATAGATTTTAAGGAATATCTCTTCACGTTGTTGGGTACATTCTTGTGACTTACCACGTTAAAGAAAACACGCATTGGTATTACAAATTACAATATTCTCCAACTAAGTATACGTTATAATGCAACAATTTTATTACAAATTCAACAATATATGCGTGTTGCGAACCACCAAAAACATATTTACATCGCCCATTCTTTATCTAATAATTACTTTCACGAGTTATTTCGCAAAGTATTTTAATAATTTCTTACAGGCAGGATGTATCAAAGGCATCTCGCTTTTCGAAAAAAAAAAAAATTTAATTGCATTTTCCTCTATATTACATTCCGTTTGCTCGTGTTTCTTCTTTGTTTTTCAACTAGCATTTCGCTGGAATTTATAATCTTGCATAACAGGCATTGTTTGTACTCCCCACCATCGCGCTGCCATCGCGCTTTAATTAAAGAGAGAGAAAGCTCGCATTTAGGTACTGTACAACTGATGGAAGACATGGAGCTGTATACAAACGCAGAACAGCGCATGGAGAATGGCACATATTAAGCGCATAAAAATTTTTGTTGCTGTTAATTATTACTGGTTTGTCGATGCTGAGTTAAGTGCGTTGTTCTGACTGAACGAATCAAAACACTTCGCAACGCGGCGAAATGAACAACGATCCATAATAGAAGCGTGTTAGATAACTATTATTGTTTTCTAAGGTGGATAATCAATATCCTCAATAAATGAACTAACCACATTTTGTTCAAAGAAGTAGCGCTAAGCTGAACACGACTCTAAAGCGCGATTCCTTTTGGAATAACTTTTATATTGAGCCGTAAGAGATTCTTAATTGACATTTCATATTACCATTACGCTGCCGATTGAAAATTACAACTTCTTTCTTGATACGTCAATTTATAAAAGAACAAATGGCAGCTAAAAATATTTTAAGTGTTTTACACATCTCTACTTTGAACGCTTATATATTTGTAATGGACATACTTTTAACGACAAAAGAAATATGCGTACGCACAAATATTAATTTTTGTAACTTAAGTTTTACTTAAGTGCTTACTAATTACTTGATTTAATCATCTACCACTGAGGACTACGAGAAAAATCACTATGAGATACGTCTGCATATGTATTTCGCATCACACTGTGTCAAATCATTCGGCATTAAGTGCATACCAAGTTTCAACCATTGCGCCGCTCTGTCGGCTTTTGCCTTTGTTGGTTTCCTTTATAAGCCGTACCGTACGCATAGTCGATTAAAGATTTTTATGACGTACAGGTGACACTTTATGCCGCATTACATTGTTTCACGTACAGTAAACGCCATTGTATAACCGCGATTATCAAATACAGCAATGCAACGCTGCTGTATAGTATAACTGTATTCGCGACCGGCGATAAACTTGGCGCTTTTCTCCCAGGCGCATTCGTATTCTTTTAACACTTTACCGAATGGATGTATGTAATTGGCTTCTTTAATGGCGTTGTTGATAGAATGATAAATTTAATTGTTGGAAATGATAAAATCGACAATTACCTCGCAACTGATGGTACCACACACTGAGAAGTATAATCACAATTTTTAATTTTAAATTCAGTCATAGGGTCGTTAATTTATATACGCTTAGCGCAATGTTAGTCTTAAAAATGTAATTTCTGGTTACACATTTTGCAGCTAGCAAGAAACAAGTAGCCTCTTTCTACAAATTAGGTCCTTATTTATTTTTATAAACTTTACATAAGATTTAGGAAATTTATGATATTTTTTAAGATAGCTCGGTAACTGCTTCCCCTACTTCTTAATTTTTTTTAAGAACAACTTTATTAATAATTTTCTTGATGATCCGTGTTTTTTCGCGCGTTTACCAAACGTTCTTTAACGTGATCTTATTGTTTCTCAACCATTTCATTGCAGTCGAAATCGATAGCTGGCTTTTAAAATAAAACATATCCTGGTATTGAAAATTCAATCTGTATTTTTCTGCCTTACATAAGGTTAAGACAATAAATGTGCGAACTCTGATTATAATCCTGCAAATTGAACGGGCGCAGAACGATTTCATCGGTCATGCAGTGCGTCCAAAAGTGTTTGTTGTTCTTTAAATTTTTTCTGTAATTAAAATAAGTATCCAAAAAGGTGCATCCAACACCCATCAAAATAACCTCGCTCTTATACGCCAGAATCTAATTAATTCTAATTGCATACACAATGTTGCGCCTGCATTTAATAATTTCGTTCTTTCAATAATATTAATCATTTGTTCACATAGTCCAACTATCCAATGAAAAATCAAACTATTCCGCTAGAAGATGTCGTATATTTACGAAAGATGAGGCAGTCAGAAATAAACTGTAGCAATTATTGCATGAATGAAAAATTCTTGACCCTCCATAGACGTTGGACGAAGTTCAGTGCCGTAAAAGTCGTACATCCGTCCCGATTTCAATTTATTCGACACAAAAGGATTACATTCGAAGCACATAAAATATGATCGGGAGTTATGAGGTGTATAAAAGTGATTGTATCATGTTGGGAGGTAAAATATATATTAGCTCCGCCTCGGCCACAAATCCCGCCCATTTATATCTCACTGACAAAGCTCCGAAATGCTGGTACTATTGTTGTAGAGGATGCAACGGGTATACACAACGTTATACATTCTAAAGTCATCTCTTTTTTTGGTCCCAAGTTAGTGGAATAAGAGAAAAATGGTCTCAACGACGTACATAGGTGTTTATATACCTGGGGTAACACATAAGAAAGCGGCTTATACGTCTCAAACGGAGAATACAAATTGCTTTCGCATTGCGGTATGAAAGGACACACGTACATGGGTATCGTGTGAGCTGGTGTTTATCCTTGAAACGTATTCAATGCTCTCGTATTTTTTAATCGTTACATATAATTATTGCAATTAAACTAACGATGATGAGCATAAGAATATGGTTAGCTTGTTTTATTTACCTCTCGACAATTTACTGTAAAATAAAAGATATCTAAACGACGGAGCTAGTTTATATTTATTTATATTTTAACAAGAGAAAAAAAAAACGTATTTCTTTTATTTATACATATTAAATATTTATTTGACTATCAGAAAAGAGGAATTTGTAAAGTTTATGTATCGATTTGCTCATTCGTCGGCGAGTTCCTATCATGTAGGCACATCGTTGAATCTTTAAATTCACAAATCCACCTCATTGTAAGTTATTAATGGAAAAGATGCTCGGCAGGTTATTATACAATAAAGTACAATAAACAGCTTCTAGCTCAAGCTAATTACAGCAAAATCTTGCAACAACGGGCAGCTGTGGGGAATTTAAAACTGTCCATTATGAAGAGATGCGCGTTAAGAGAGGTTTTACTCTATTACCACATCTTTTAATCTAATATCTATAAATCTGTAGTACGACCCTGATGAAGCTTTATAAGTAAAGGCGAAATATCGGTTGGTTTTCTCACCCCGACAGTTCTAACCGCGCATAGCGTTAATATTAAAATGCTCCATTTTACAAGAACAGTTTCATTGAATTTTAACGTGTTACACGAAAAGAAAGAAAAAACTAAATATCAAACGTCTTGTTTTCTTTACAATTTAATTTCTACACGTCTCGTTAAGTGTGTTTTATAAGAAACAGTTACAGAACTAATAGTAAATTTCCTCATACCAACCTAAGCGGATAAAATAAGCGATAATCGACAAATATGTTACACGCATCTTTTTTGTGCTATTCATTAAATACGTAAGATTGGTAAGTAACTTTAATTGACAATTAGATCGAATTCAAGTTAACTTGATAATTGCAGAACTTAACAAGGGAATCGTCGAATTTTTACGATGGAAAAAACGGCTTCGTCTAGCTCCTACGAAAGTTCAGCGGATAAAGAAGCATTGACGGCGAGTCGCTTGAATCTCCTTCTCGGAATGAAAATATTGTCTTATAACGGCGCGATAAATAAAATTGTTTGAGTTGGGTTTTTTGTCTACAGCGCACTTGTGTACATTCGTAAGTGTGAGTGTACACAAGTGGTATACGACAGGAAACGCGTTATTATATGCCGACTGAAAATGAAATACGCGCAATTATGCGATTAGATACAGAAAATACTTTCAGAGTAGTTTGTATTTCATTAAGGTATTTCAATGTCAGATTTACTTGTTAGTAACAGTGTACGCTTTATTTCGTTCCTTTGTTACAAGTCGGTTATGCTGTATGAGATATCCGCTAAATTGCGTTGCTAATTAGCAGGTATTAATATACCTCACAATTGACAGGAACTATAAATGGTACGCGAAAATAAACAAGCATAAACGCTTTCGCGTTTACCGTATACGTTAGACGATTTTGAAATAATTAAAATCTTACTCTTGCAGCTTTTATAGCTCGCATTCCATTACTGGTTAAAGCTCCTGTAAATGTGATAGACGCTGTACAACTCTAAATAGATGGGATATAATTAGTAAGCTGGTAATGCATTGCAAATTCCATTTCGATAAGATTATGAATTGTTGAGTGTAGGCTTTCACGACCGTAATCCATAGTAGAAATGTCTTTCGGGTGATGTCGCGTAGTTAATATTTTACTTGACGTTTCGCTGACCATGCTGTCAGCTTCTTCAGAAGATTTCTAAACACTGTCTTTAGAAATCTTCTGAAGAAGCTGACAGCATGGTCAGCGAAACGTCAAGTAAAATATTAACTACGCGACATCACCCGAAAGACATTTCTACTAAAGATTATGAATTATATTATTTTGGTTATTTCGGCAAATTCTTAATATTAAATCTCAACCAGTCAAAAATGTCTATTTTTTCCAAGAGGTAAGTTTTGTTTTTGTTCGTTTTTCTTTGTTTGGGCCAGAAATATTTCACCAGGAGCATTCCCTGCATTGTAGCTGCGTCTTTTAAAATATTTTTATTATAGAAATTCAATCTTTATTGGGGTTTATAGGTCTATTTAAAGGGAAGCTCTTTACATTTGGTTTGCATATTTTATTGCTCATATTCAACAAAAGTGTTGTATTAGGTCTATTTTCACGAAGACGTGAATAGCGTCAAAACTTATATCAAATATTATATTCTTATAATTTATAAGTAATATAATTTTTGGTTTACAGTGACTTTTATAAGTTAATATGTAGGTATCAATTTGAGCACTTTTGTATCTCTATTCGGCCGGGTCTATAGACATAATTTCCGGTACTTAACCAATGCGAAACCCATTTTCTTCTAACAATCCATTTCCGATACTCCCTGAAGAATCATGCTTGAGCTTGCTACTGAACCTTTAGATGATGACACGATCCGAAAAAGAATGATTGCATTGAACAGAATTCTGGAAAAATGCCGAAAAACAAATGACAAATTGTGGCAATGTTCTTCGTAAAACTACGTTGTCGTCTACTATTCAGTATTCAGATATTTCATCATTACCCAAACACAAAGATTGCTTTTCTCAATTTTTACGTATGTCAACAGTTGCTACGAATAGTTTTCAAACTCATCCTCACTATTTTTCTAGATTTTCTAGACTTACAAGGACAAAGACTAGGTCGTTTTTACCATTAACAGAAAACACATATTTATGCACTGGCGTGGAAATTATCACTTGCATACTTTCGAACTATGTATTTAACCTTATCTATCATTGCGAAAACATTGAATATTTATCTTACAATTAGCAAACCCTTTGTTCTAAAGCCGCTTTCTTACATTTTATCAATTTCTTCTAACCCATTAACCATTATCATTATGCACACTCGCTGAGCAGAAACATTTCAAATGTACTAACACGTTCATCTGTTCGATTTTTATCGAAGATAAGACCTACCTTCGACTTGTTGATTTTTACAGGCTATTTAGAATGGTAAATTGTTTACACGTTCACGGCAAACATAACAGCACCGAAAGTAAAAGGCACTGTTGGTGCAAACAATTAGTGAAACTATAACGTCCCGTTAAGGACGACGCCACAAAGGAATTTGTGAAAAATAACGCTTAAAATGTGCTAATTGCACAGTGTTTGAGAATTGTACAAATGTATTTAGAAGTTGTTATTTCTGCTGGTGGGCGGAGTAGCGTGGATGATGTAAAACGGAATTTGTTAAATAAGTCTAGAATTGGCGGAATTCTTTTGAATGTTGTCGCCTTAACCCGTACTTGCTACTCGAAATTCTACATACCATCGGTAAAATTTCCCTAATGTAATTGGATCAGCAACAACTAAAAATACGTGACTTCTGCTCATATTTTTTCAATTAAAGCGCAGAGTTCGCAATTTAAGAAGAAGCAAAAATTAAACAACTCGGCAACCTCCGCACCACATAAGTTTAATTAATTATATAACAATATAATCGGACGGCCGTTTCGAGGACACGAATGGTCCTCATCATCAACAGGTAACCCAATGAAACAGCCGTCCAAGATTAATTATTATATTATATATTAAATACAAATTGAAAATATCTTAATATTACAATTAAAATTTTAAATAAAACCTTGAATTTGCATTGAATCAGTAACAAGTTCATGCTCGTTTATATTTATTCAACGCAATGCGATATTAGCGTAAAAAGATTCTTGTAAGTTACCATTTATATAGCAAGTTCTATATAGTAACATAGTTTTTAATATTTCCTCAAATTACATCACAGTACATAAGATAATTTTCCTCCTCGGTGTAAAACGCTATCAAGCCTACAGCAGTTACACGAGAATGGTATGAGAAGTACCTGTGTTTGGAGATATATGACGCTTTGTCTCAAAATTCTGCTTTACCGAACGTGAGTACTATTCTTTACTCGACGTCTATCAAAACTTCGGGAAGATTCATCGAGGAGCATTGCTCTGAACGCTGTTTCTTTGTATTTGTGGAACCGTGGAAAAGAATACCAGCCAACGACTCGATTCCTTTTCTGGATGGAAAGGCGTTTGCAGAAATCAAAGAGAGGTTGAATGCGGTTTATAAGGGCAATGCACCTTCGATTACTATTATCGGATTCTGGTTTAATGAATTCTTAAGCTTGGCCGAAAATCTATCTTTGACGAGGAGCAGCCAGTTCGTCCCATTAACTTAGTATTAATATTCAAACGTAAAATACTACAATAATATTACTAGATATATAGTTTGGCTAGTTTATCAGTTAAAATTAGAAACTAAGAAATAGTTTTACCAAATTCCAAGCGCAACTAAAGGAATTTCTCGCAGCGTATTAATGAAGTGGTGTTACGTGTCGAAAAATGTGTTACAAAATATGTACCTTTTACAGCATAGATTTCCATAAACAATTAGCGAATTCACGACCTGTTTTCGAAAAGAGTGGGAAGAATGGCCGATGCATTGTGAACTCACTCGACCGTTGCTAAATTTAACAGTTTACCTCTAATGAAACTTTTGTGTGGGGTCCCGTGTGGTGCTGGAGTCCGGAGGCCTTACCCCTCCCAAACCCCCTCCGCTACCTCGTCGCTCCCATACGCGCGCATAAAAACTCACTACCATAACTAATATCCCCTGGACCTGGTCCTAAAACCTAAAATTCATGCTTTTCACGATCACAAGCCGAGGCACCCGAAAGTCTCTTTTTCTGGTCGTACTTTTATGACACCTATTGTTTGATCTCGGAACCACCACGTCGTCGTTGAAATATTCCTTTTGTCGTACAACTAAATTCTCATTATTATCGGACAATGAGACCACTCACGCCTATTACTGATTACCTGGAATCGGTTATATATTGAAGTTTGTTTTGTAAAATCGAGTGCGCCGTGGTAAGATGAGTACGCGGGAACCGAAGCATGTAACGATCGAGTGATATTGATCGACTTTTATCCTAGTTTTTCTTAATTAAAACGGGACACATTTAGTCCCGTATTACACTTGCACACCGATAGGAGAAAAGTTCTGAATTGTGAGAACTAGTGTAATATTTTAACAGTACCAAATTGACTATAATTTTTATTATGCAACGTTCTCGTGTGTAGCACCTTCAGTTCCCGTTACCAGCGCTTCCTAGCTTCTTAGTTTTTGAAATAATTGATTTAATTGGGGATTTTTCCGAAATTCCGCTGTTTTTCAAGGGACTATGTCTTTAACGTCTCTAAACCAGAGCGACAATTGAAATTTTATTGGATTGAACGTTTCTTGTAGTTTTCAGCAGCACAGAGAACATTTTTTTTTATGGACTAATGGCCGTCGAAATCGTTACCGTTCATTTTATTTTATTTTTTAAATAGAAAGCCTGTTAGTTCTACCACAATCTGACGAATTTTTCAGTAGATCCGCTTATAATACTGCGGTAACTTCATTTTTGCTGTTTTTTTCTTTGCATGTACTTTGCGAAGTGAAGCAGTGTGTTGGTGCCTTTTTCCCTCAATTTTTCTCGAGTTTATTTATACGTCCTTGCGTTGTTGTGAAAGTGGAATGCTTTCTGGTGCCCGAATTAGAACTATAGGAAGATTTAAGGAACAACAATAATTTTGAGCAGATTTAAAGCAGAAATTTTGAAAAGAATTTCAATGGCCTTTCGCTCCACTAAATTTACTTTAAAAACTACTGCAAATAGTAAGAAATTACTTTTGGCCAATACGTTACTGATGATGGTACGTGATAAGTTACTTTCATAAAAGCCATTGCATAATTCTACTGCATGTGAGTATAAATATTTTTTGCTTCGATAAACAATTAAATCTTCTCAAGATTTAACTCCAGTCCACTTCATAAAATTCCACGTTGGATCTTTTAAAATAATAATAGACTCGAAGTATGTTACATAATTTGATTCCTCACCATAGTAATTGTTTCTTTAGCTCAAAGAAACAAATTACGATATAATCTACGCAACTCGAAAGATTTTTTAGACTTAATACGTATCGAATATCTCGTGTTTAGAAGGAAGCAATTTAGTGCCGCGGTAATGACTTAATAATATCATCATTTTAGAAAGAATGGTTATCGATGGTTGCGCAAATGAAATTATTATCATTATACCTACTGCAAAACACAATTAGCGCGTTCGTAGTGACGACCGTAGCCTGACATATCGAGGGATAAACTACTGGAAGCGGTTCGCTGTATAGTTAATTAACCGTCCGACGAGTGCCAAAGACGTGCGTTCAACGTAATGATCGACTGCATATTCCCGTCGTCCGTGTTCGAACTTTACTAGATCGTTAGTGAAACTAGACTCACGTATTTGCAATTCAATTCGTTTATGGCGGAATATGAAGACTAAGCGATCGCCATCGTTTGTGAGATACAGTTAATTAGAAGAATTCCTTTTTAAGAACACATATCTCGCTACATGGCAACGATCGTTTTGGTAAAAGAAAAAGAGAAGAAATTATACACCTGTGTCGAAGCGCATTTTTCGATCATTAAGACCCATTGTTGGTAGTTATCTATTGATATTACCTAAAGCGGAAACGCGTTAAAGTTAGCAAAATCTTTAGAAATTAGCATTCCTGAAGAAGATTATGGATAACCGTACAGTATTAACTAAAAAAAAAATTTTTCGCATGATACCTTCGTTTGATAAGATAGTTAGAGTCTAATCCCGATCAAAAGCCTTGGTTTCTAAGTGCGAATAAAAAACAT
>LR737380.1:38487554-38517448 GCA_902655005.2 Marronus borbonicus | reverse complement strand
AGTGCGAATAAAAAACATATTTGAAAAAATAAATTTCTCCATGTTAATCCAACAATAAACATTTGCTGTACATATTTTACTTGCTAAGATAAACAGCACCCCGGTTATCCTGAAGAAGCTGCCGGAATAAGACAGCGAAACTTGGAAGAAGTCGCTAGTAATAAGGGCACGGCCTTGAGAGCTTACGTAGAATAAAACTTATTGTAAAATTGATCTCTTATTTGATTTAACTCCTAATACTGAGTGTTCTAGAATTAAAAAATTTAGTTCGGTAGTATTGGTACATTTGAATGTAATAACTTAATAGGAAAGTAAGCTGCAAAAAACAAAAAAATACGTAAGCATTTGTACATCTTGTTTTCATTTGTTCCGTTTAAAATATTTCCCGTTTCCAATCACTTTCCTCATATTCTTCAATCAAAGCTCATAACGACGTGTTGACATAAGCCAGCTTGAAGTCAAAACGATATACAAAGGTACGTGCGCATATAAAATTCGTACCATATCCATCTATCATCCATATTCAACATTCTCTTATGTGCAGATATACATACATAACGTTGACGATCATTGGTCACCATCAATCACTTCTTGTCACGTGTGGTGTTAATAATTCGTTGAAAGTTTTGACAGGGGCTTGTCCAATCATTGCCGTCTCGCCCGACCAGAACTAACGCGACAAAAACGTCGCGTAGAATCGGACGAGCAATTGCTTTAATTATCACGTTACGGGACGTGACATTAGGTGTCGTTTTTACCGACAGAGGGCAACGAATGGCTACTACCATTTGGTCGTGGACTACGTGTAAAATGGTAGTTTACATGTTAATGGATTTTTTCTGACGCATGGGTCGGACGCTTTATGAGATCTAAATTGAGATTTATATCTTTATTTTTGTGAATTATTACCGAACATTCGTAAACGGCAATTGTAAAAATAAGGATGGAATTTGGTGATGGTTTCCGAAAAGACAAAATAGAATTAACATGGATGTGTTGTAAATAAAGCATACTGTAAAGAACGAACAAAGGAAACTGTCCCAGAATCCCATAATTACCGCCGAAAAGAACGATACATGACCCAATTATTAGATTTGTGATCCTCCAATAACCATAGCTAATTAACCTTCCGGATTTTGCCGTCTCATTAAATCCACTCTTATCGTCTCGCTTTTTCAGAGAAAATACAAAGCTTTCGTTAGAAACCATCTGAACAAAATGAGAAGCGGAGTGTCAAGAATTAACCTCAACGACACGGCAACGCCCAGAAAATTATTCAACAATAATTGCAAAACTTTCATCAGGGGCATTTTTAATGATGCATGGAATTAACTATGAGAAACACAGATTGCTCAGTGTAATGAATAATCCATACCGACGCATCGTCAAGAAACTCTTCTCAAATTTAATTAATTTGCTCAATTGAAAATCGCGTCATTGCAGCAAAAACTATGAAGGTTAGAAAGCAGTGCTACAAAGTAATAAAGTAAATTTAAGGAAAAAAATGACTCCAATAAATCTTCAAAGTATTACATAACTTTTTGTGTTGAAGTTGTATTGTTTGAAAAACCTTAATCCATTGTATTAAATAACATGACTAACAGGATCAGAATGATTTATAACATATTCTAACTAATGATCTCTAATTTCATCTTACTCTTACACGATCAAGCACCGTACCATAAATTTTGAAAAAGGCGTGGTGCTAGTAATTCGCTATATACCATCATATTTCTCTTTCGTAGCACCACATGTACAATCATAACGTCAATCTTATTTACTGCCTATTCAACAACATCGTAGATTGCATAGAACACAACGTATTGTAAATAATTGATAAATAATTTTCCAGTTACAATTACTGCCAGAAGCGATGGATCGTTTGGTCAGCTCTTATTTTAGAAAGGATTCAAAATAACCAATTGATATTAAATTGCTATAATTTTATTTTACCTCGAGTCATTTCTACTTACTCATTTGTACATGGTAGGAATTAGAAAGTTGAGCGTGAAACAAAACCTACGTGTCTACTTCAATTATTTTGAATGGTGCCACTTCTTGAGAATACTGTAATTACATTTTTGAGAATTCGACCATCGATATTCCAGCGTTGTCAGCTATCTGATGATTTCGCGTAATTCATTCATCGCTAAGTTGTAATTTTATTGAGAATATATTGAAATCGTGACGACTACCCACCGCCATTGAAGAAGGTTTGAATTATAGCTAGGTTAATGAGTACGTTTGATCCAACTATAATTCCAAAGAACAAAGAGAATTAACAAAACCTTAGAAAGTTACCACACTTCTAAATATTGGTCATAGCATAAGCAACATCCGGGATGTGTTTTTCAAGATTTTTTGTGAAATGACTATCACCGCTAGGGGCTTAACTAGTTTCCGGAGAGACATTTGCAACCATTTTTCATATACATGATGTTTTTGCAATCTCTAGAAGAAATGAACAATGTATGCTACAAACAAAAATCGGTACAACTGATAAATTGACCAATCTGTGCACACAGAAAGAAGATTAGTGGAAGCAAGTAATAATTACTTGGAGGAAGTAAACGGCGCATTTTATATGTACGCAAGAGGATATGTTCTACAGCCAAAGAAATCGCTGTTGACGCAGTTAGAAATGCAGAGGCGCCGATTTATAAACTTGAAGTGTCTTATGACATGAAACCCAAGCTTATTTCCTTGAACTACCACGTACGACTAGTCGTATGGCTTATTTTATTGTTATTATCAATTACATGTGTGCCAAATAAGTAGATGCTTAACGTCTGTTGTAATTGTTTTATGTACTTGTTTTCAACATGGGACAGTGATTGCTGAATTAAGATTTTGTGAATATTTAAATAACTTAAATAAAAGAAACTCATAATAAAGTAGATACCCTTTAAATTATAATTAATCTTGCAATACCAGCAGGATCTGATTTTTTTTAAACAGCAACAATGCTTTTAGCAACTTGGTTTACGTCGTCCATGCTTATTTAAGCCTATTCCTTTTCATACAAGAATTTGTGAAGCATTCTAATTTGAACTGACTAGACCAATCACCTTATCGTATTATATCTTTTTGATAACGTTGCTAACTTGAAATATTACTTGACCGGAATTTCAATCGTTTGATTGATCAAATTAAAAAAAGTTACCTCCCCAATTTTTCGGTATTTCTTTTTTAATCAAACCCAACAACATCTATATCATTACTGCGTTGCCAACATAAAAGATTCATCCTAATAACAAAACGATCTTATTAGATTAGAAAAAAAATAAATAGATTAGCACTTTCAAATTACAAAATCAACGGAGAGAGTCAGTATCCGGTCTATTTGTGAGGGAAAACAAAAACCAAAAGAAAATAAGTCGTAGTTTTGTTAAGAATAGCAATTATAGTAACACATATATCTGCATACCGAATGTTGAATATTAGATTTTGTGCCCTAAACAACTACGAACACAAGGATTTACCCAAAGTAAACTGTGGATTTAGTTAAAAAAAAAATATAATGCTAAGATAGCTTAGCTTCCTCATGGTATTGATGGAATAATTCACGGCAAACGCAATAAAAGGAGAGAGAAAAAAAATACACGGACATGTTTCTGCCTACCCGGCGTCATCAGCGTGGTTTGGAGAGTATTTTTCATATCTCTACCTTCTATCGCTGTTGCCTCGCAGTTTTCTTTTTTTTTCTCTCTCCTTTTATTGTGTTTGCCGTGAATTATTCCATCAATACCATGAGGAATCTAGGCTATCTTAGCATTATATTTTTTGGTTATTGTTTCTAGGCATTTTCTGATGTGTTCTGTGGATCTAGTTACTTACTAACACTAAAGCTTCGTATTTGGAAGCAAGACAATTCTTTAAGTCGAAAAAATAACCGAAATGTGGATTATGCCCCGCATAATGTTTTTTTTTTAACAATGTAATGGAACAAGTGTACGTCACTTCTTAGTACTCCATTTACGGTATCGTAATTGTTCATATTTCTTGAAATAAATATGTTGGGAAAACTAAACATGAAAGATCTAAGAAAGAACCTTTATTAGTATTTTTTTTTCGATCCATTCCCAAGAGTAATAATTACTTTTAAATTATCATCTCAATTTTCCATTAAATCTCAATAATGCCATTGCATCCGTAGCAGTGATTTTTAAATGCTTATACATAGGTAAATAAATTATTCTAATTAGATGGTTTTTTTTTTAACATATCAGGTAATTTTCTTGTAATTCGCACTAACAGCACAAGTAATTTATCGCCATTTATCGATGTTTCGATCAGTTTAGTTAGATCGGTATTTTTCTGCCGATTTAATTATTCGTCTGAATTACCGACCTGCAACAGCTACAATAATTGATCTATCATAATAATTAATATGGTTACGTAGAGGCTTTTCGCAAGTAACATGACGTTTGGTATTCGCGTACAGGAAAATAACAAGATAATTTATGCTGGCAATAAATAGCTGTCATTCATCAAATCTTTATTAATCATTTTACTTAAGTAAACAAGAATTAATCATCATCAGTACCGTATTAAGCAAAGCTAATTTGAATACTACTTTGTCAACAAAATTTCGTTTAGTCTTTCTTTATATATACACATAATGGAGGCTTAGTAATTTCTCAATCTTCAAACGGCAAGTTCTCTTTTCGTTTCGTTTATGGAGTACTTTAAAATTCTCTTTTACGTGATTACAAAACTTAACTATTCCGACTACATGCCTTTTGGCATAGAAATCCATTAAGTAGTAATGTGCCGTAATGAAAATTACCTCTTCCGTAAATTATAAGCTAATTATAGAGTAAACTAAGGCGATTACGTCACGTCATTTATTAATAATAGAATCGGAAACGCTGCAAGAGCGGAAGGGAGGAAGCATCAGCTTTTCATGTAATTTTCCGGTTATGCGGATCCCGCACAGAGCTTAATGAGCGAGCAATCCCGGAATCAGTCGGCACGAAAACACTTCCCTTTGAGTCGGAGTGCTGCCGTTTGTGTCATCACACATGCACATGGATGCATATATGAACAGCCGTTGTTAGAAATATTTGTCCGCGTCACATATCACCATACTGAAACGTTACGCATACAGAAGTTGTTTTTTTTTTCTACCCGGAAAGCAGAAAATATTAACCAAACACATACGCATTACCGTACAATTTTCACAATTATACACCTTATGGTACTATATTTTCTTTATTATGCTTTATAACTTGCACATGTTTTATTTAATAAGTACTTACTGGATTGTAGCAGATGTTTTTTTTAGATTGGTGCTTAATTCCGTCCGTTATGTTAAATTGATTTATAGTCATTTTAATGTTACTTTGCCATACTCCGCAGGAACCTTCTGACGTCTCTCATCAGTTACGTCAATTTGGAATTACGTATAAAAACATTGAACTTGTACATGAAATTCCATAGTATTGAGTAAACGTAATATTAAATTGAGGTTTGAGAGAGAGAGAGAAGTCCTAAAGTATCCAAATTACTCCTATATTATGGGCTTTATGGGCTAACTACTGACGGTATCGGTAATTCAATTACATTTTCAGTGTCAGCGGAAGTGATGTCAACTTCATTATTTTGAGTACATAAGACACTCTATATGTAAGTCCAACGATCTCATATGTTCAAAGAAATATTAATAATAATTCAAAAAAAAAAAGATATTGTTTTAATAGTTACATTAAACATGTGTTTATTTTTATTTTCTTACATTTGAAAGTAAGATTGTTCGCGTTTTTAGTGTTGGCAGCAGCGGCGGTGGATGTTTCCGTGCGTGGTGCTATTCAAAAAGAAAATACACGAGGGTGTCCGCGCCCTCCCGTTTACGTCATTACCCATCGCTGCTTGTTGGTAGCCTTTTCTCGATTTTCCGCAGACCCTCTTCTTCTCGTTGTCGTACATATGCAAGACTCATTTTTGTTTGAAAAAAGAGTCCAGAGAACAACATTTAATGCACCAACTTCGGAAACTTTAGAAACTTTAATTTTATTTTTTAAATTAAAAATTAATTAAACGCATTCTGTATCAGTGAACGTATTACTGCTCAAATGCACTATTTAGAATACTATGGCAAACATGGTAACCACTGTGACTTATCATACATCAAAATTTCAACATCTTAGAAAATTTTTATAGTGTAACAAAGAAAGAGAAGGTAGACAAAAAGCAATATAAAACAATTACACGATAAATAACAGTTGTTAAAATAAGTATTCATTTAATGGCCGAAGCTTATACCATGATACTCAGCATTCCCAACAGTCTCGGTAATTTCTACCAATCTGTCATTCTAATATTCACATCACAGTCCGACAAGTGCTGTTATAAATTGCGTTTAATAAGAGATTATTTTACCAGTTCCGTAAGTATAAAATTCAACTGCATTTTCGACATTAGTATAACGATTTGTGTAAATTCCAGTGTCCATTACCTGCTTTATGGCGAATCACAAAAACAACATTTCAATTGCAAATTGCGAAAACTATGAAATTCATCAAATTTTCTTTCTTTCAGAGAACTTCTTCTACAAATAGAATTAATTTATAATTTGTTTTGATCTTTGATATAAAATATTAGTCCTAAAAATAACATGTCACTTAAACATAAACGTTTAAATACTTTTCCATGTGAAATTGAAACTCGGTTTTATTTAAGAAGTGAATTACGTCACCGTTAACGTTTTGTAAAACTTATTACATCCGGCTTCGGGAAAGATGTTTTTAGCACCAAAGAAACCTTTCTTAACCATAAAAGTTATTTTATTTTGTATCAGGATCATTGCAAGCTTGCTAATTACACGCACAATTAGCATCAAATAATAGTATTTTAGGAAAATGTTAGGTGTAGTAAAGAATATTGCATTTCTCTAAATTAAAAGTTACGAGATAAAATATTAATAAATATAAATCGAATAATTCTTGAAAATTAAAAGACATAAGCTGCACTTAACCAGCTTTTCATAGAAAGTAGTACAAGCACGGACTTATCCTGTCCTTCATAAATCAGAATATTGAAGTGTTGAAGTCATGTCCGTATTAGTTCATCTCCATGCTTTATTATTGGAGAACATAATTTAATATATTCTTGTTTATCCACCCTGCATAAACAATAACTTTTTTGTGTAATATCTTTGTTATTTCTAATCTTATCTAATATTTTTATGTTTCCCGCAGACACTAATTTTGGACAATGCTTTAACATAAAATTTTCTTTTATGGTAATAGTGAATATGGTCA
Source organism: Marronus borbonicus (assembly GCA_902655005.2). Classification (NCBI taxonomy): domain Eukaryota; kingdom Metazoa; phylum Arthropoda; class Insecta; order Coleoptera; family Scarabaeidae; genus Marronus; species Marronus borbonicus. The sequence continues at coordinate 38,510,186 of LR737380.1, read as the reverse complement.
GTAGCTGCAGGGGCGCTTACTGACAATAGTTTTTTAGCCTTGTCACGGTAGTAATAAGATCAATAAAGACTTGATTGTTCAATGTCAGCGCAACCTCTGTATCCATAGCACTGGATCTACTATTCTGAACAAGTTTTGCTGCAGATAATCCATTATGTTGTTTAATTTTTTTGACATATTGTAACATCCAATAAAGAATGTGGGTTGGGATAAAGTGGAACAAAGGCAACCAAAGTTGCATAACGCAGCTTATTTCCAAATTTATTTTTTCAACTTCTTTTATTTAAACAGGACCACTCTGTATATTTTCACATAATATAATTGACTTTGTTTTTCTGGAGTCGTTCGTACTCAGCGAAGCCGAAATTAAATAGGGCGTGTTGATGGAGTCTTCAACTTTGAGAAACCTTTCCAAAGTAAAAAATACAAGTTTGGGATGCGTTCTGTCGACTAGCAGAAAACTTCCTTGAAAATGAGAAGGTCGAAAACAACTGATCGAAGACCCTGTTTTATGAATTTAGCTACAATATGTCCAATAACTATGGACAAGTCAGTGCTGGCTGATTATCGTTAAACGCTCGTCAGACATATTCCCCTCGTCAACTGCAAATGACAAGCCAACAGAAAGCAACAAAAGCTCTAAGCAGATTAAGATATATTGGAATATTTACAAATACACGTCTTTTCTCAAAATGCGTGCTAGTTTATGCAAATTTAGAGGGGTGCCAGTTTTTTAATTCGCCGATGGCACATAAAAAACAGGGTTTACCCCTTTAACTGGCAAACCTAGTACCGTTTTCTTACACCTTACGCTCGTGGTTGCACAAGTAAATATTAGTATCATAAAAGGAATATCAAGTTCCTAACCGTCCTACGCTAGCAGGCCAAATATTTTTGCAACAATCTGTACCCCTATCATCGCATACACATATTATCCTCATAAGAGAAAGTAGGAGAGAAGCGACGCTCGTACAGCAGCGCTTAAGTGCAGGATAAAAAGCACTAAGTAGCTTCACGGTACAGTCAGTACGGTCCTTCACAAGATGAGTAAGATTGTCGGCGGTATAATCAATGGCCTAGTAATTAGTATCCCCCACTCGCTTTGACTCTGCACAACCGTGCCGTTCCTTCTATAGACCTATGTATTAGTATACACATGTAGTACGCACTTTCCTTTTACATGTATTGTATATATAGTAATATCAGTCGCCTGCTTGCCTGATGTCTGCCCGACTGTCTGTCTGACGTTTGTGGATCTAAAATGTGCATATACACATATTCGAATTGTATTGTATTCTATAAGTTCCCTCCTCTTCCCGCCTCACCCTTCGCAGGTGAGCACTAGTCACCCCTCTACCACCCCGTCAGGATCTGCGCGCTGTTGGTCCATGCATACTACAACCACCACCACCACCCCGCATCATGTCTTCTGCGTTCCTGCAGTGATTATTGTACCCATCTAAAGTTCCGGTCTACGAATACGAAAGTGTTAAACATTGTTACACACGTATGCACATCTGAAGGAAAGCATCGATGTTTATATACAAATTGGTGATCGAGCTACTAGTACTTCCGGATACCACGGCGCATAATACAGGACTTGCTGCTTATCTGCAATGATAGTCCGATATTTGATTCCGGACAGCTAAGTTCGCGGGGTCCTCTCACTGCACTGAAATGTGACGATAGCACACGCGGCGCGTAGTTTATACATACACTAGCTCCAATAGGTGATGTTCTAAAATAAAAACAACAGAATAATACCATACTCGAACTCAATTAACGTTCGTAAGAATAATAATAACAACAATAAGTCTAAACAACGGCGCGATGATGACGGGAGACTAACATGGGGAGTGAGACTTGAGTATTATTTACGCCAGTTATATATTCGGTTATTTATGCATTTCGCAGATCGTACATCGAGGATAGATATATGTAATGGTGTGATGCGGATGCATCATATAAAAGGCGATTGATTAGTGCGATGGCAATGATTAAAAATAAGAGTGCGCATTGGATTAAGGACGTTGTTTTCGAAGACGTTTAAGAGCCCCAGTGCCATGCCCGAAGAATGTTGTTATTTTGTCCCATCGGTATCCTGTTAATAATAGTGAGATTATCCTGGTAAGTACTCAATTATATTTGAAGAATTTATATACCGCGAATTATTGGCGAACTAAATTTCGGTAATCCATCGAAAAATACTAACTATTAATACCTTTGTAAATGCCGCTCAGAAATAACTTTACTCTCCTTCTATGTCAAAATGTCAGTTTAATAAACAAGGGAACTACTTAAATAAAAGGACCAAAGGAATTTATGTTACGAAGATATTATTTGCGGCTTCTCGAAATTCCAATAATTTTTCTTGTCATCCTTAACATAACTAATTCAAAATAAACGCTATAATTAATCTTAAGGCTGCTATTAATTATGCAAATTGTCCACTTTATGTCATGTTATCTTCCTAACATCGAATGAATCAATATTAACTACGCTCTATAAATTAATATGGAAAAATATATTTTTGATACCTTTTTATATATGAAGACCATCCATTCGACATAATAGAAACGAAATAGATTATTAAAAATTAAAATGTGTTATTTGGGATGACGTTATGTGATAGAGTACAAATGGTCTCCTAAAATTAATGAAAATTAAATTCATATCACTTTTCCAATACCAGATCTTTTTTATATCACAACCAAATAATTCTCAGTTGTTCCTCAGAAAATACAAAAAAAAATCAATTTACCTCAAGCGCAGTGTATAAGAAATCTTAGCGATAATTTTTGATAGCAAAGATGTCGCCCTGTGTGTTAACCGACGAAAGGTTTAAATTTCGAGCATCGATATGAAAACGATACATGTAAGGACCAGAATTAAAAGCTTTAGGAAATTTGGTTTACCTTCCTCTTGAAAACTGTCATATAAAGCAGTCGTCATCATCGAACCTTTAATACTCCTTCCAAAATGATACAATTCAATTTGGTGAATATTGCTACTAATATTTCAAAAAGATCTTTTGCTACTTTCAAGAATACGCCTTATAATTGTGCACGATTTTGCATAATATCTGCGTGTCTTCATCAACTAACATTATGTGAAATCTGAAAGCGTTTCTATAAGGGACAGCAATTAAATTAGGGGTTGCGTAGCATGAGTATATGTACTTTACATCTGTCCCTATGTTACCTTTTTTTTAAATGAGATAATCTACGACATTCAACATACTAAATAATTCTACCCCTTCGGATTTGTATTGTAGATCAAAGCAAAGTTAATGAAAAGTAATGCATTTTTTCCTTTTCCTTTTTCCTTTTTTCTTTTTAAACTATTATTATTATTGTTGTTATTATTACTTTTAATATCTGCAAGGGCGTTCAAGAAACCCAGATTGATCTTCATTAAATAGTAAAATATTTAATTGTTATATTATTTAATATCTAATATCCCTGTTAGCAGAAACCAACATTTCGCAATACCAATAATTAGAAATTAATTGCCCCTATCATTGCTATAACGAGTGAATTAATCTCATAATTGGACTGAAATACGTTGATTTGTTGTATAGATATGCATGTAACCCGGAAAAAACTTAACCAACAAAAAAAACCAACCGGAAACTTTAAAATCGCAGTAAATGTTAAGCGAACATTCACATTTGTTAAAAGTCAATGTAACTTAATATAATATAAGAAGATAATAATAAGGTTTGTCGTAATTTACAATAATTATCAATTAATTACAACTAATACATATGTTTCATTAAACGAATTACTTCCGGCGTAGCCTTCGTTATTGTTATTTTTGAGGATTTGAAAAAGATCTCCTGAAAATTAAAACCTTGATTTCTATAATCGTTATATATCTTTGAAAAAAAAAATACTTACGAATTTATAGCATATAATAGATGTCCTAATACTTAAAAGTTAACCATCTGCGATATTCAATTTTTAGTTAATTAAATTAATTACATTACTCAAGCAGCTAAATTGAGAAAAAGAGTGTACTTCACTTGTTTCGGAACGTGCTGGTATTTGTTGCAGCAGTCTTCTTTTTCTTTGTATAGTTGGTTTCTTTTTTACTGTTATTGATTATTGTTTGTTATATTTCGTTAGAATATAATGTAGATTTAAACTGTCGTTACATTATTATAAAGAATAAAGGGCGTGTTAAAAGTAGCATATTAAATGATTGTACCCTGCAATATTTCTTTAAAAGAACTTTTTGGAAGAAACAATTATTTCAATACGTGTAGCATGACTCAGTGTTGAAACACATAGCATGTAGGATAGAAAACAGTAACAAACATTTTATTTTATTGCGAAATTAATAATTTTGTAATTAAAATGTATTTTATGCTGCTGTCTTTGTTGCTCGAATTGAAATCTATCCTATTTCTCCATTTATCGATATCTTCCTCCGACGAAAATCACGTACCCCGTTTCTTAAGTCTGTAAGTCACACATCTCCAAATCAGATAAGTACGGTCAATGTTCTATTACTTTATATTTTTTTTAGCCCAACATAAGATCGCTATTCACCAGTCTCTTAACTGGCAGATACGTCGAAAGACGGAATATTTTTTTCGTTACCTGTCACAGTTTCAGAAAAAAAGTAGCGCACGCCATTCTTCAAAAGAATTTTTAAGTTTCAAATTCTGACACACTCTCCATCTTGAAAACCAAAAAGCTGGTGCCGCACAACAGGAATTGACAACATTTTTAAATGCAAGTGATCATGTATGACTGTCTTAACGCTTGAGTTGGTATTCTCTTACAGCATACGCGTCTCTGTTGTTGTCTTCAATTATTTCCTTAACAGTAGCAATATTTCCTTCGATGATAGCCGTACGAGGACGCTCCTGTCCAATGCTGAACAAAACTTCTTTCGCATTTAAATCTTTCTACTTACCATCGGTAAATTACATCCAAAGAAGATGTTTTTTCATCAAAGATCGAATCTAACTATCCTTGTGCTCATAAGCACTTAAACCTTTTCTGAAATCATAATAAATCATGATTTAGAGAAATTTCGGTTCTAACTAATGCTAATACAACAGCTAAACCTGGACAACTGTGTATGTTTTTTTTTTCATGATCCACTGGATTCTTTTCTTCTCAATAATACTAGCTGCGCCCTTGTACGTTAGTAGCTTACGCGGCTTACGTCTCCGTGAACAAACTAACCCCTTTCAGTACTTAATCAGCGGCTTCCCTTTCCTTTACACACATGGTTTGACACTCAGATAGAAAGTTGCCCTAAACAACAATGTATGTTTTGTTTTTCGTGGTGTAATACATTTTCTATTTCAAGAATATTGGCTTGACCGTCGTAATACAAACTACATAAAGCCAAGGTGATCTACTCAGGAACATTTAACAAAATATACATTCGAGCAAACCGTAAAAGAATTGTCAAAGCAACAAAATATATTTTGTTAGAGGTATTAATTTGAAGAAAGTGACTATTTATTTAACGTAGCGGGTTGTTTATTTGTTTCAATTAAATATCTGGTTGTCACAAAATGATTTAGGGGGTCAACTAAAATTTTGTTGAATGAACAGTCTTTTTTCCGAGCTTTAACATTACTTTTAATTGTAATCCAGTCCCGAATACTGTGTATGATTTATATTAACGAAAATGTAAATATTGACACTTCAAATATATGGTTCATTGCTGGGTCTAACGAGACTTAAATATTTCTAATTAGTTATTTTATATAGCCTTGTTTATAACCTGTAATTATTACAATTATGTGAGTTGTCAGCTGTTCTAATGAACACAGATTGCGTTGCTTTCTTTGAAAAAATTAGCCTAGTCCCTCTTCCAAGACAATTTCGGAATTTTTAACTCTGCTTAAAAGTACCTATCAAGTTAAATTGTAGTACGTTACCGTACACTTTATTCCCTAAGTTATTCGAGATTTATGCGGCCGGTACTAATTTAAAAAATTATCACCCGAAAAATACCTCCTATCCGATACTGATGGAAACGTACGAGCCTCATTTCGGTAACAAATTTTCGGACGAAATTACCGTCCTTAATTCTTAACGGCGATAATAAATTTCCCCGACTGTAAAACAACACCAAGCAACGTCTAATTAACAAGGACAAAGAGAAACAAATGATTTCTATATCATCAGCGGCTTTCCCACGCGCATCCGACATATTTTACATGTTGGCATTCCTGTATCGGTATGCCGGCCATCCGTTGGTCGCCGTAATGCCTGGCTGAACTCTTCGTCCGTTGCTGCTGCGCCTGATATCCTTACGAATTTCAAAATTCGAAATACCATTCAATGGTGAACGCTGATCGGGGAATAATTCGATTTGAAATCTTTAAAGACGGATAACGGTTAAACGATTATCCAAATTACAATTTTAAATGGACGCCCATGAGGACAACCGGCTATTAGACTAGTTGAATCGGTGAAGGTATAAGCATGTGATAAGAGATCTAACGCTGCGCGAAATGGATATTTTAGGCATCAACTTTAACGATTGCAGTGGATGCACAAGACAGTCATGATTTATACGCACTGTTCTCGGTTATCAAAAGAATTATTTCCATTTACGTGGGTAAATGGTATAACTAACAAGCGATTACACAAAATATTAACGAATAACACCTGGTCACTAGATACTTATGCCCTAATTAATAATCTCACGGCTAGTAACTGGTGTTCGGCAAAATGTTAAGGGTAACGTATTTTTTAGTCACGTTGTAATAGCAGCAACTATCAGGTGCGTTTGGGACATCGATACACCAAATTTTGGCAGCGACGACGAAGTTATGGGAGCAGTTTTCTCTAGAAACAACCACAAGTTTGAGAAAAAAAGACCCGTAAATATCTTAAAACAAAGGTGGAATAAGCATCTTCAAATGCACAGTAATTGCGTTGAAAAATAACGTTATTTTATACAAATAGGTACTGCAAAACCCTGAATATTTTGTCACCAAAAGTTGATCAACTTATAGCTCATTCTGTGGACTACATCATTCTTAATCATTAGTAAATAGTTAGAAAATTGCTATTTATCTTTGCAGGACCGCAGGAAAGCTGCCTCTTACGAACCAACACAAGAGTTGGTCAGTATGTGGAACGACACGTGGCCTAACCAGAGCGCAAATGGATATCTGCATGCGACTACCGGACGTTACAAGGGAAGCACTGAACGGCATACAGATGGCAATCAAGGAGTGCCAGCAGCAATTCCGTAAGGAACGATGGAATTGTTCGTCTTTAATTACGAAGAGTGGGATTCCGTACTCGCATAAGCTTTTCTCGAAAGGTAAGAAAGGTTAGATTCTATAACTCTATGTTGATATGCTTCAATAAAGCGTCAAGATCCTAAGAAATTGATTGAATTTAATTCAATCTTTCGATCAAAACAGCATCCTTTGTTATCCAGTGAATATTTAGCGTGCCACAATATTTTAGATCTAACTAACTTAGATACCATTTCATTGGTAATGTACGTCACCACAAACCGGTCACCTCGTACTTAACGCAAAAAAATAGAACAAAGAATTGTTCCGTCTTTACAAATACTGGAAAACCTTGAAATGTAAAGACAAAGTTAACTCTATCGTCGTACTTACATTAAAACTTTTAATAGTTTTATGCTAATCCTTACTTAACGAATTCGTATTTTACACGATTCAATCTTAACACTCGTACTGGCGTCTGATTTAAACATCAATTTACTATCTCGAATTCATGTAATAGCCATTAATCGAAGACGCAGAAAATCTCTTCCTAGTGTAATATAAATTAATTACAAATCGATGGTAATTAATGACAGGAAGTACTAATACGTTCTTCATTTTATTCATACGTACACATGTACTGATACATAAATAGACATCCATAAGACCATTAAGTAGATATGTCGTACTAAGCAGTAAGAGTTAAATATTTACCGTGCTTACCCGCTTTGCTAAGGTATTTATTTTTTTATTATAGTTGCTAAGTTACGAGCATAAAGTAACGGAGTTAATTGATCGTAAGTGTAACGATATTAAGGTTCCTTCTTTTGTTTTATTCTCACTACCTATTGAAGTCGTCGTTGCAAAGGAGTAGGTAAATAAAATCACAGCTTCGAAAACTACGGTTTTCCTCGACAATGTTAATATAACTATATTTCTGTATTCTTCGATCCCGTAATTAATTATATGAAGAACACTGCCTTTTCTGAGATCACGAGGAATGCTGTAAGCCCCATCCCAAATTAAGCAATTAGTATCTCTACTGTTTCAAATACCGCAGTTAGATGGTATCCAAAGCGGAGCAATGCATTATTTCATCCATTTAACGTTCGCCCTGATAAAAATAAAATTGTTAAAATGTCATTGCCGCAGCAATTTAAAAAAATGTATGTTAGGCTGATTTAGATAAAGTATCCAAAGCAAATTAATTAAAATATATGCACAAATTAGTTTTGCGTAAAATTGTAATCTGCATCTCGAAAGGACATACTGGCTGAAGATTTGGGAATAAAGAATGTAACCCTGCGGTGGGAGCTGCGCTCGCTCGGGACCAAAAACGCATTCGGATAAAGATTTTCAACGGCCTGCTGAAGCCGATTAAACAAAAGAAATCAGGGTCTTGGGGTCGATTAATAACCGTAAAAAGCGCTCCATCTGTTGGAAAAGTGACGGCGACTGGACAAGCTAAAGACAGAAATTGTGGAAAAATGGGCGTATTTGTCTCACACTGCAGTGGTCGTCGTAGCAAAAATGTACAAACTAGGATTCGAATTAGTAGACCACCCACTATTCCCCAGATCTTGTCCCAGAGACTTTTTTTCTGTTTTCTTCGATCAGGGGAGGAGGGATCTCAGAGATTTTCGTCGAATGAGAAGACCATCACCTTCGTAAACGCTTATTTTCCAGAACAAGAGGAACAGGAGTATCGCTGCGAAAATTGTATAAAGTTACAAGGAGAGTATGTTCAGAAGTAGCACAGAATTTAACAAAAAAATTCTTATTTCTTAGGCTGAAAACACAACCTGCAAGTGTAACAACGTTTTCCTTGTATGGTTTCGTATTTATGAGATATGTACGTATTAATACCATGGAATTAGTGCTGAAATTGCTCACTTGCTTCTTGTAAATTACTTCTTCTGCTTTTCATTCTAATGACTTGCATGTTCCCAGCGGTAGGTCCAAAATCAATTTCTATAGATCAACGAACATGATATCAACGCAGCTTAGTATGTCTCGATATGTGTAATAATCACTTTAGGTACAAATAAATATATCATTTGCATGAATTTTTAATTCAGAGCAAAGATGTGTGAAATTTATTCATTTGGTTACAGTGCTGAAAGTTTAATTCGAATCGTAAGTGTTAAATTCCAATAAGCAATATAATTTCGTGTGCTAAACATTTGCATGGGTTGATTCAAGCCTAAGCGTAAGGCCGAAGCAGTTATTATCGCAATTTTCCTGTTATTTATTGATATTTACCACGACTTATAATTTTGTGGAAAATGTGAAAAAATCGTCAAGTATACAGAAGCCTTTTTCAAATATTCCACGAAGCGCAAATCCGCCTATAAACGTTTTCACAGCGTTACTACGAAGTCATTTACAACAGTTTCCTTTTTATAAGTATTTATGATTGTTTACATTTTTCATAGACGTAATCGCGCAACAACAGCTTCCACGCAATTTCGCTTAAAAGCTCTAAGGTCTAGCTGGAACTTGCCAGCTAACAAACCTTTCTTTGTTACCGTCGATTACGGTACCATCTTCGTCTAGGTATTGCGAGTAATGCGTGCCTTTTTAGCACATTATTCCAATAAATCTGGCATGCCGAATACTAAGTATAAACATGCAGTACGTACCTATGCGATAGTAAATTATACGCAAAGGGACATCAGCTATAGTGTCGTAAAACCGAAACGGCTATTATTAGAGCGTAATAAGAATCTTATAGAGTAGTGGAGCCATTAAAAACGTTTTAAAACGCACAAGCTGCGCTCGTACGCTAAACGCACTAATTAATGATTGAATAAATAAGATGGGGAACGTCCGGCGAAGCTTTTAACACCGAATAATTTTGCATAATTCTCGTTGCCTGTACAACGCTGTCGTTTTAATGATCCAATACTAATAAACAAGCTGAAATATTGACCGTAAAGCGAAATCGGTATCTCTATAAGAAGCGAGCAAATCAATTAAACGTTACATACAAGAAATGTCTGTAAAACAGTACAGCTGAAATTTATGATTGGTAAGCTTATAAGAGCGGTTGATGTGATCATTTTCTCTTTTTGGGCTTTCAGGCTTTTCCTTAAGAGAATTACCATAAATTCAGTCTCTTCTTTATGATTTATTTCACATTTTCGACGTGTTACATATTTTGAACACGCATTCGTGTGATTTTCGGTGTTTAAGATTCAAATACGGTGTTAGCTCCTACGGCTTTTCCTACTTCTCGTCACGCCATGGGCGCTAGTAATGGCTTATGGCCAATAAGCAATAAATCTTCTTGAAACCCAAGGAAATGATTTGTTAAAGAATGATTTCATTAAATTTCACGGGATTTTTCTATCAGTACGCTGTCCTATCTGTGGCTGAATTGGTTAAGAAGTCCGCTTAAAATTTTCATTTTAAAATTCCACCAAAATAACGTCTTCTATACATTTTATGCTGAATTATGCTGTAAAACTTTTTTATTATTTTTTTTATTTTGTGTTCATTCGCTTCTCGGAAAACCCGAGGCCTATGGTCGGAGGGCATTATTTTGTACGAATTTTTCGGTTCGAAAAACGTAAATAAATAATTAGTTAAAAAAGACAAATTATAATTCGGCTTCAAAGCTAAAATTTTGGATTTTACATGTAAAACATCGTTTTTTCTTCATTTCAATCTCATTTCACTTACATCGTTCTTTGCATCCTTTTGAGCAAAAGTGTAAAAGTAGTAGGACTAAGTTATTGATGCGAGATTTTTAACCGCCGGTGAAGAGATAAGCGTACTAATTGGAATAGAGATATCGTTGAAAATAAAACGAAGAAAAGCTAGAAACGGAGAGAATCCAGTTGCGAGAAAAAAGCGGTTAAGATATTACATCGATTATCGTACGAGTACTTACATTTACGAGTTATCTTTATGGCCAATATTTTCAAGTTTACTCCCATAGAAACAATTTTGTTCCTTATCTTAGTCGGCTGAATGGTAATGCATTGTAAATACGTGCCCATAGCCCTTAGTTAAAATAATTTTATTGTAATTCCGTTTCGCTACAATCTATGCATATATGTACTGCATTGCAATAAATAGTAATTAATGTGCTACTTTACTTATATATATATATATACATATATAAATTAGATGTTATTCTAACATTGATAAGCCATTAACGGACGTTTCTTACATACCTATCTATACGGATACGCGTTAATTGGACGGGCGAATAAAACCATACATTTTATTAAAAAATCAACACAATTACACACGATTAACTTGAACTAATAAATTAAAAATTAAATTATTTAATTTAAGCGTAGAATATTTAACACTAATCAAAGCAAATTAAATGGCATGGCAACACCCTGAAGATTGTTTTATAGGATACAGGAACCATGAAAACCACTCAATAGTTCAACGTATCTGTACAATCTTGACCGTATAATTTTGAAAAACTTACAGAACAAGCATGTTAGATTTAGAGGTTTCTCACATCATTCCGCTACCGATTAAGAATGAGGATCCCGTGCATGGGAATGCTACAGCTACTGTTGTTATCAGAATTTTCAACAAACTGTGCGAGCCCAGAATGTTTCCCAGTGCTAACATATAAAAGAACGCTATGAGTAAAAAAAGTTGAATGAAATTCTGTTTATTTGAAAACAAGTGAAAATCAAATGAGTTCTTCTACATTGTCTAGCCTGTTCTTCCCGATTCACCCTGTATATTGGCTGCCGTCGGTGAAATGTGAAGACCTCTTCGTTCTCTTTGACATACGGAATCCGGTGCTATTTTCACATTTCAAGTTGATAACTTGTGGTATGTGAGCGGGTAGTCCCATTTATCGTAATATATGTAATATGTTCAAAACCTTTTGCGAACATTTATTAATTTTCCAGCCGTAATATTTGTCCCCGCGTTACCTATTGACTTGAGGAATTCTCCGAAAGTTGTCTCATAACATTTCTGTTTAGTTAAATGGCGAAATTATTTAATAGCTTTTGATATATTCTTTTTCCATTTTTTACTGCTGAAGAAGCTTACTTTACATAAATCTATTCGTTTTATGCTAAACTATAACTATATATTTGTTTGCTTAGTATCGCTATTTATTATTTTTTACGTGCTTATTAACTACTTCGAGGAGATGCTGGAATTCCACCAAAAAACATATTTATTCAGTTTTCATGAATATCTCTAGCGAAGCAAAAGTTTACAGTATTTCGTCATAGTACTCTTCGTTTTTAAACTTATCTGCATAGCTTCATATTTTATTTCCTAAACAACGATACATTTTACTATGTATAATAAAAATTTTCTCTATCAGATTCTAGAAAAATATACAGGGTCCTATTAAAAGCTCATTTCTTTTAATCAACAAAAATCGAACGTGGCAATGGTTTGGACAGCCTGGTTGATATAAAAAATTTGCCCGCAGAAGTAGTTAATCAAATAAAATTTAAATCACCGTAGAACATCTAAGTTCGAAGAAACAGCGACATTTTGCAAAAATTCTAAGTGATGCCAATTATCTTTAAAAATTATCTTAAACATATCTTAAAAATTAAAATATTACGTACCTTAGCGAGAAAAATCAAAAATGAAGAAAACGCAACGTACGTATGTGTTTTCTTCCGAAGATGTAAATGTCTGGTTATCTCATGCGTAGCAACTTTCTTCGATTATAATATGATCGGTTTCACGTAAAAAAAAAAGATATTGTCTACTATGATTTCTTTATTTCCTGGTGTCAAAGAGTACGTAAATTACGCTAAACTACATTCCCAATGCTCAAATAAACATAATCCGAGAGCCACTTTTTCGCAACTTGTGAAGTTAAAATAAGACATCAAAGTAATTGTATATTTAAGTAATATCTTCGGTAATTTTATTTATGTATGAAACCGTTGAACTCACCGAAGAATCACAATTACATAGAATGTAAGATACACAAATCATACATACATACAGATAAATAAATGTATACTTCTAGTTTAATTCGCCAAAATCCTCTATTTATTAAGAAAATATCCAATGCATAAACTGGTAATTTCGCCGTTCACATTCGCAATAATATTAAAGATAAAATATATGTTGTTATATTGTAGGAAGCATCAATAACTGGTGGTTTGATACTCCTTTTGAGCAATCAACCGTTTCAAATTGTTGTTACATATCAAATTTCAAGGTATCAGTGGGTATAATGGACCGCTCACCAAAAGTAAACAAAAATTTCACCATTTAACATATTTCATTACTCTTGTACAACTATTCCAGACAATGTACCGCTTGCTGAAGTATTACGAGGGCCTTAAGATCAGCACCAATTAGGTAATTAAAGTCATGGCGCCTCTTGGCTTATTTGCCGAAGAAATTACGTTGGCCACCATAACCCGGTTGCAATGCAATGATGTAAAGATCTTCATTGTCGTTTTCAGATTAAACCGTTCTCCCAATGAGTAGAAACACGCAATCGTGGAAATCATCCCAGAACCGGGAAAGGATTGTCTTCTCTCTCTATCTTTCTCACTTAAGAGAGATATTTAGCCTTTGCTGGACGAACAGTTCGGATTTCGTGTCAAGCTTTTGCCAGATCTCCAACGTTTCGTTTGTTTGGGTTTATACGAGGCGCTTTTGAAGGTAGGGAAGCAGTTGGGGCGGTGTCCCTTGAGATATCAGAGCGGACTCTGATTTGGAGACCGAGAAAGTTCGGTGAATGGTTTTTCTGTCCGAAATAGGCAAGCTTTGTCATCCAGAAAACCAATCAAGGCAGGAGTACCACGGGGACTACTGACATCTGAGCTATTGATTCTGTACACAAGCAACATTCCACGCGTGAGTGAGGATCAGGAGTTTACAGGGTGCATTGGACGGTTTGTAGTGGCTGTCTGATAGTGGTCTCTCAGCATGGTAGCTGGTTCATGAGAAGGACAAACCTCCTGCAGATGTGACTGAAATCAATGGTGTGAGGATCCCTTGGAGTTTATCGGCGAAGCACATTAGCCTCTTTCTGTATCGTGGGAAATCGACGTCAGTTATGTCAAGGCTTCATTCGAGCTAGAAATGCACTGCTGGCTCCTCTTCATTTCCAATCCCTGTTGGACTTAAAAACTAAGGTGCTGATTTGCAAATAGCGTTTTAGACCCATACTTGCGTATAGCAAGCCCTCTTGCTTGATAGCCGCGGTACGCCATTTCCACAAACTGGAAGCCGAACCAAATAAAACACGAACAACATTTTCCTAAATTCAACTGTAAAACGTCTCCCAACCGGAAAACTTTGTCTAGAAATTTGAGTAATAGTTGAATAATTCTTCTTCAGTTTTCACTTTGGGAAAATGTTCTTTACCTCTCAATTTGTTTTCGAAAGCAACGTTTCAGTAGATGCAATGACACAATAGCAATAACTACTTAAATGGTACGATCCGTATAAGTTTAGAAGATGCGACGGAATGCGATTCCCATTTGCGAAAGACAAAGGAGATTGTGTACGAGGAATTGTTAACATAAAACTCGCGAACAATCAACGTCGTATCACAATTTTATCTTCAAATAGCTAACTGTGATAAATAAGTAACTGTTTGGGATGAAGCATGTCGCATCACTACTAAAACAATAAACGACGAGGAACGAGAAATACATGAAACGAATGAATAGATTTCTGCCTACAAGATGCCACTACCGTAAGTCATTATACTCCTCTTTGAGCGAATAAAGACTATAAGTAGCAATATATTTGCAAACAATGCGAGAGCAGTTGTCACCAGGTGTGACATTCGTAGGTAGAAAAATGACAGTTCTATTCGTGAACAACTGAGATCCATCAATACGGGGACGTTAAGTATCCGAGACGAATCGAGTGACAAGACGATCTCGGTCACCCCGACCTACAAATACTCGGGCACCGGAGACGTAGTGTGTGAATTGACGCGGCCAGGAAGTTCTAGATACGGTGCGTTAAAGACGACGTTATCGGGTCTATGGTGGCACGATTTGTCAGTGTGGTAGGTACATACCGATAAATGAAGACCGAACGTTAATGGAGAGTTATTCACGAGTGACACATGACAAACTGTGACGACTTTATTTGCCGTAGGTATGAAGTTGCGGTAATTTTGGTCCGAACATTGCAGTTATAGAACATGTAAGGCTATTCAAAGGAAAGTTACATTTTAAAATTGTTAAAACTAACAACCCAAGTAACCTTTCTTTCGTGTTGCCTGGAACAACATTAAGAAAAACCGATCACCCAACAGGAGGAGAAAAACGAATGTTTTGTACGTAACTTCAACATAACATAACTTCTAAGGTCCTACGATCATTCCATTCCACACCAGCCTTGGTTATTTATTTCTAAAATAGAGTAAAGTTCAAATGGGCTGAACTTGTTCTCAGCGCAAATCCCACTCAGATAGGCTATTAAAGAATTGCATCCCCGCATTTGTAGGTAAAAACACATAATTAATTAGTAAAACTAAGCGCAAATTAATATCGTCAGGATACATACATTTTCTTAGTTACGTACATTGTTACAAATTCAATGTAATGTTAAAATACTTTCAGACAGGAAAATATTCCGCATAAAATATTCTTCTGCTTATATATATATATTATACATAAAATGTATAAAAATTGTATAAAATCGGAGAGGTTGCACCAATCTGCTTTTATCATCGGAAATGTTTCATTAAACACAAGCCATAACTTTTCTGTTTCGCTAGAATTAATATATTTACATACTCCTATTCTAGATGAGATCATATTTCCTTTCTTACCTTTATTTGACTAGTAAAACAATATTAAGGAAAATTCATTTATGTAAGCAACAGAGCGGAAATATTTTATTCTTTGTTTCGAGAAGAGCAAATGATTATGAGTAATTTCGTACAAACACAAAAACAAATTTCCTTTGTGGAAGAATTTTGTTCTATAGTTAATAATCACTTGGGCTAACATAATACAGAAGTATTTTTGATTGCGTTACAATCTTTGTTTAGAATTTAAATAATTTTTAAATGGTGAGTTGGGAATAGAACTTTTCCTGCACTACTTTGTGCGAAATACCACACCTTGTACAACAATGTCCATCTCAGATGGCAGGACTGCTGTAGACTTCTCACACGCGCTTCTTATACGTACTTACGCTAGGTGCGAGTGCGTAGGAGAGTCTGAGATGGATATTTTCCAAAGCACAAATCTTTCTTCCTCGGGCCTTTATTTCGTTATTACTTTTAAGGTAATGTTTTTTTCTTTTTTACCTTAAATTTGTAATTTTCCAGCGTTTCATTTTCTTTGGATTTTTGGGC
Source organism: Marronus borbonicus (assembly GCA_902655005.2). NCBI lineage: Eukaryota > Metazoa > Arthropoda > Insecta > Coleoptera > Scarabaeidae > Marronus > Marronus borbonicus. Next base: position 38,493,669 of record LR737380.1, on the reverse strand, counting down.
CTTTGGTAAAGAAAATAAGAAGCTTCTTTTCCTTGGATTTATTTCTATATCCCCACGAAAAGGGGGAAAATGGAATTGTACGTTTTTCAGCAATACAGGAATAACTTCATCCAGAATATCAAATTTTTAGCTTGTTTATCAAAATAAAAATAAACAACTATGTAGTAGTAACCCCAAATTATGTTTAATCGACGCCATTAATAACATTGAGGGTGTTCCATTTAAAAAAACATAAATTTGGTCCATTACTTGAAAACTATTGCACCTACAAACAAACTAGTTTCGCCATTGGATTTTACCTAAAAAAAAAAACTGGATAATATTTCATTTTTACTTTTTCACTAACCTCCATATTAACTAAAACACAAGAGGTGTCCGCAAATAAAAAATATTCAATTTCATCCTGTGTCTCAAAAACTAAGAGGGTTAGGGTCTGTTTGCGGAGGGGTATCGATGACGAAGTCCTTCAATCTCTTCGGAAAATATTTCTTTATACAAGTTCCTGCGCCAGGTGGATGTTTACAAGGTTCTCTACCAAATACAAATGCAACGTTTAATTGTTCGATAAAGTATTTACATGTGATGGCCAAAAGGGTAACAATAATTTACCTTATGTGTCCCAGTTACCTTTGCAATTATAGAGAATGTTACTTTAGTATGTTTACCAACCTGCAGTATATGTTTACCAAAGAATTCATTTAATAAACAACGTTCCAAATGCACTTCTTCGACTAAACGCGCGAATTTGACGGCTCTAGAACGAAATTTACGCAGGAAGTGCGGCAAATTTTCCGAAAATCGGACAGATAGCTATAAACAGATATCTTTATTAAATGTTTATTTTAAAGTCGCTTGCTCGTTGCATGTTTTGCTATCTTGAGGCAACAGTAATAATACGCGAAATGTGTTCGTTGCAACTATTTATCGCATCGGCTTATTTAACAACCAGGAAATATAGTTCATCTAACCGAAAATACCGTCAGATGCACTTAGCTACGCGCTAGCCGGGAAAGGTGAGAGACATACAGCAACCGTAATACGAATGAAACGCGTAACATCTATGCAGAATTGCTGAAATAATATTTGGATGATCGCGTTCGTATGTATCTTAGTACGGAGAATCCTTATTATTTGTTTTAATTTCGTTTTTCATACGTAATGCACGGTCAATTTAAGACCTTAATGAAATTATTCTAACCCAGTTCTTGCTCGTATATTATTTCCTGGAGTACTTGCGATGTAATACAGGAAGCTACTACCGATGAAAATGTTAGTTACGCAACGTATTCAAACACTTCTAAGACTGATTCTTGTTAAAACTAGAACCGACATAAATAAAAAGCTTTTCTTATAAGTTGTCATTCGTTGCGAAGAAAGATGTAGTATTAACCAACTTGCGATGTATAAAAAATTGTCTTTTATAGTTTTGCGTGTGCTTTTTAAGTTGTACAATCTCTAAATTTGACTTAAAATTGCAAAATTCATCTAAATTCAACTAACCATGCTGGTGAAGTTACATTATACCATGAAAAGCTAGAAAGGTAAGCTTTTTAGGCCGATATTTTTTGTGGAAGGTACTAACTCGTACAACCAATTATTATTAAGTATCTAAGGTATATACGCCCTTGTGATAAGTCAATAATCAATTTCTCAATGAATTTTAGTTATATACATTCTCCTTCACTTGTAAGAAGCAATTTTATTCGATTGCGTACCTCGAGCCCCATCTACCGGCAATCAACGGAATCCGTGTCTAATAGTCCGCTGAAGCCTAGCGCAGGACAAGTCGCGTTCAGGAAACGATTGCATTGTGTGTGCGTGTGCAATCTATTCCTAATTATTAACGGCTGTGTAATAACAATTATGTAAATTACGCGCACTGCAAATTACCTACTGTGCAATTCCGTAGAACGATTATTTGATATGCTTCGTCGATTTTCCTTTCAAATTATCCCAAACAGGTAATAAAGGAATTATGATTAGGTTATTAACAAATGAACGAGCGCGCTACTCCCGAGCGCCGCGCAGAGTTTTATAGAGTCCAAGAAGTAGTTGCTGCGGCGGTTTTGCCTTTTTAGGTGAATTGATTTATCGCGAACGTAATTTGACGTATCGGTAAAAGGAATTTATTAACACTTAACGCGGTCCCCCGATGTAGTAGCCACCTATTGCGTTAAAATCTTTTGTGTTTTCCATTAAGTAATATGCACGCGGTAACGATTTACAACAGTAATTGCTTGTGTAATCCGCCTGGTTTACATTTGGAAATTAAATAATTATAAGCTTATGTCTCGGAAATAACCATCGATTTACATCGTTTAGCCTTAAAGAATTTGAATTGGTTGTTCAAACGGTAAAATAGCAACAGCTCCATTGGAAATATTGGACACGTTTTATTCCTTTCGTAGTGATTGTACAATTTTTATGGTTGTTTAATTATTCGTATTCCTATAACTCTTAATTATTTCTAAAAGTTGTACGTTGTATAAAGAATTTATGTTGAATTCTTCAACAAGTGATCCAACAGCAGGAGAAGCAAGCCTACACCTTCACATCTCTTCCGTCAGAGCAAACTCCATTTAACTACTTTCGTCTCATCAGAAAATAACGTTCCTTTCGTTTCATTTAGTAGTTACCAGTGTGTAAGCAACTGAGTCAATTTTTCTTTAAGCAGAAGGCTCCCTATCACAAAATTCAAACTATTTTCCTAATTGTACCATTGATAGCAGCAGTCTCTACCATATTACAGCAGTATAAAATAAGTATAAGTAATACACGTATATACAACAGATTTACAATTTGAACTATTTAAATCTTAATGGTTCAATCGTTCACATTCTACTCTCTCACTATATGTACGTATGTATTTCATTGTAATGACGCAAAACGAAGATGTCGATCAGCATCAGCGTTCGGATGCTGTCAGCGTTGTCCGTTGGTGCGGACGGCTACAACGACACAGACGCCCGACGGGCCGGACGGACTTTTCACGTGAGGACAAACGAAGAGAACCGGGAGCGCGCAAATAAGGCGGCCGAACAACCGTCGTAAATCAGACGTAGACGTACCCGAAGAGGCAACTACAAACAAGGTATAAGGGAGAGATAAAAATTTTGAAGAGGACGACGCGACCGGCCACCGCTCGTCCTCTACATACGTACATATATGGGGCGGTGGCATTGGATCCGTTTAGCTGGCTCTTCGCTCTCGGCTCTCCTCCGTTTCAGAACGCTGACGCCGTAAATCAAGCGCGGCGGGTCTCAACGTCCGACGCACTCTGCGATTTACGCACGCAGCACGAAGATGAATTGGAGAGCCGGAGTGATGTTGATGCGGACGTGTCGTACATTCATTGTTCGCCCCGCGATCTGCTACCGCTGATAAAATATTTCGTTACCGATACCGCGGAGAATCGCGAAAAAATTGCACTCAGTATGCCGGGTATGCGACGTGCTTTCTACAAGACCAAGACGCGCATATAAATCGAACGCAGTATGTAAAAAAGTTAGGTCGTATATAGGAATTGTATCGATAAATATGCTTAGCTTCTGATGGCTGCTGTTGTTCGTCGTGAAGAAATCGGATAGCTTCTTAATAGACGGAATTTAAACTTATGACGGCGATTGTAGGTATACCAGATTCAACATACTGTGAATCCTGGAAATACCGTAACACTAACTGACCTTCAAGAATTAATCGAATTTATCCTTTTTTTTGTAATAATTTATCATTTTTTTTATAATAAGTTACATATACACACAGCTCGTTATCCCTTTCTCAATTATTGTTATTACAACGGTAAAAAGAGGCAGAAGTTTCACCAAGAATAAAGTTTGATAAACTCACGAAAAGGCTGTTCATAAACATCACACACATCACAGCAGGCATTGTAATAAAAGCTCCATAACAACACAACATATTTGCTATTGCTAAAAGACCAATATTGGTTTTTGTAAATTATGTTAAATTAAAATAGAAGCTACTCGAATGTAAAAAAAAATTGAGAAAAACGAGCTTCATGCTGTTACTAAATATCTGCAGAATAATGATTTAACTCCAATAAAATTCGGGCAATGCTCCATCATATTATGTAGCGAAGAATTAACTATTTAAGATTTCATAAGATATCTCGTAATCGGTACCCTTAATGATGATGTCTCAACGAAACCGAACGAAAGTCACCACTTCAGAATCGTTTTGACATTGTTTGATAGTGATGCAAAAACTTTTTTCGATCTCTATCACCTCCTGCGATGCTGAGGACATTTTATTAATTAATTACTCGGATGTATCCAGATAATCGCGGCTCTAATTAATCTATTTTGCAATTGTGTTAAACAAGAAAGTGTCGCGAGGTACTCTCTTGCATTAATCCAATGCTTCAGTACAAAAAGCCTCGTTTTATTAAACGCAGTTTGGAGCTAACTGGCCATACGCCACACTCACCCGACCTAGCTGGTAGCGATTCTTATTTATTTCCAAAATTAAAAGAAAGTCTTCCTGGAATCAAATTTAACAGCGACGACAACGTTGTGACAGCAGTTGAAGTTGTTGTTTCTATCAAAAACCGCGACTTCTTTGAAAAAGGTGTAAATATGTTAAAACGCATATCTGTAGACCTTAAATTTAATTAACCAATTTCGAAAAATCATTGGTTTTTAAATTTGTCCCTCGTATAAAACATTACAATGGCTATAGAATATCTTTAGATGATGCACGTAATTTTGCATCTGATCATACAAGCTAAATCTCACATTTCGCATTGGATAGCGTTGATAATGCACCTTACCATTTCTTTCCATCTAAGCTCGGCTAAGGCTATCGCAACAGCAACACCTGTACCACCACATACTACCTATATTCCTATACCGGTGCATGCTGTAATATGGTGAAACCCTCGTCTAGATTAACTCAGTGTACGCAAATGGCGATACTGCAATTATCCCAAAACGGAGCCAATGTTGTATATAGTACGCCTCAGTACGGCATACGGTATCAAGCAACGCGCAGACTGTTTTCTGTCTTTAATACAATGCAACGTGCTATTATTTCAACAAAAGGGATAGGAAGAGTACAGCATAGTTATTTCCAGATTTATCTCTTCGCGTCTTCGTTGGCGATGGAACATTATTGCCGGACGGAATAACTTCAAGTGGAAGCTTAATGGATATACCTACACCTGCAACAGTAATTCTCCTTTATAATTGTGGTTAATAACATGAATGCCGTTCAGGTGCGCTCTTAATAGTACCTTTCCTACGACGAAACGCGGTGATTTCTTTCCAAGAAAAAGTGGAACGTTTTCGAGCATTATCTACTATTATATGCTTTCATAAAATGTCCGCGTAGGGACAAATCTAGAATTGTAGAAGCATTAGACGTTTTTATAAAGCTAACGTAGTATTATAAACATCCAATGTGTCATTATTACGGAAGTTCGACCTGGACTTGCACATTAATTTTATTTTAATAGAACCTACGAATAAACAATATATAGGTTGTTCAAAGTTATCGCGCCATTATTGGTAACTTTGTTATTGTTGCAGCTACGATGTTGGTTAAGCTAATAAGATACTGTGAAAAAGACTTTTTGGTTTTAGATTTTCGGACATAAACTCGTCGATTTTGCCCAAAAACCTCAAACTTTGACTCGTCACTCCAAAGCACGTGCCTCCAATCATCTAACGACCAATCTAGATGAGACCGAGCCCACTGTAGCCGTTTTGCTCTGTTGCCCCGACGTAATAAGGGTTTTCGAATGGCAATGCGTCAGCTTGTTGAAGTCGACGTTTTACCGTACTCGCCGAAACTTGTTCTTCACGGCCGCGATTGACTTCGGCTGCTATTTGTGGCGCTGTTAATTTTCTATTGCGTTTGTTTAATAATACAATTGTCAAATCTTCAGCTTTTGTTGTTTTCCTAGATGCTCCAGGACGAACACGATTTTCTATAGTTCCAGTTATCCGATATCGCTTTATGATGTCATTTACTGTTGAACTTCTCATATTTATTTTTTCAGCAATTTGTCGCCCCGAATATCCTTCTTCAAACAGCGTAATAATGCGTGGACGTTTTTCTACACTGGTAGGCTTGCCACGTGCCATTTTGAAGTAAA
>LR737380.1:38444927-38482554 GCA_902655005.2 Marronus borbonicus | reverse complement strand
TTTTAGGCGGTATCAAGAAATATGATGAGAACTTGTAAGTGTCATGGGCTTTCCGGAAGCTGTACGATGAATACATGTTGGAATGTAACTCCATCTCTAAAAGAAATCGGCAATGAACTGAAGAGGAAATATTTGAAAGCTATGTTGGTAGATCAATCAAATTTGGGAAATGGCAAACGAAGAAAAAAGTAAACTACGTCATTTTTAAGAGTCATCTAAATTCTTCTCAATCGTAATTAAAATTTTAGGAAAAAAGCACACAAACAAGGCCGCAGAAGATTAAAACTCAAGCGTCTTTTCATCAAGGGCGGTAAAAGAAAGGACTTACTGAAGAGTCTAGTGTACTACGAACCATCACCTAGTTACTGCGACGCGAAGCCTGAATTGGACATCGCCGGCACATCTGAAAGGCAATGTAACCTCACCACCAGCGAAGCAGATAACTGCTCCACCCTTTGTTGTGGTAGAGGTTACGATAGAGTCATGAGGCAGAGAATCGACCAGAGGTGTGAATTTGTATGGTGTTGCGACGTGAAATGCCGAAACGAAACCATTAAGGAGGAAATAACAATATGCAAATAAGCATTCATAAATAAATAAGATCATCTTTTATTAACTGTACCGGATGTGATCCAGTATTGATTTAGAATTTAACCACAATGTTTAGAAAATTTAAAAAGAATACTCACTCCTACATAGCTAGCGTGATCAGCAATTTACGCATTGTACAGGGTAGTATTTAATATACTTAATATTTCCAAATGATTTGTAACGTTAATTTATTAACTGGTCTTTTCTAATTTATGTATACCCAGCTCTATTTATTAATTAATCTTAAAGAGATATTATCGATCTAATAATAGCGGAATTAAAATGTTTCAATTATTTTGATCGTCGGTAATATTACACTTATCAACTCAATGCGAGTGAAGGTAATTAGGAACATTCCTTCTGTAATTTTGTATATGCATCATATTTAAAGAAATTTATTTATTTTAGTATAAGCCTGTTATGTAACAGAACAGACTGAAGCGTTTTTGTAATGATTAACAATCAATAAATCCGTTTCTTCGTGATCAGTATTAATATGTAAATTTACAATATCGCCGCAGTGCTCTGGTCTGACTTAAGAAGCATTGGTGCAATATCGTACATAGATACAAAAAGATGTAGAGATGTGGCAGAATAAATAAAAACGTTTTGTTCAATGCTGCAGTTTTTATTATTCTGTAATATTATCTTCTTCCAATATATAGTCTTCCACCAATCAGAGAGTTTATGGAAAGAAGACTATACAACGTATCCGCCTAGTTCTTCTCCAAAACAATTTAGAGAAAAGTTTTCAAACAAGAAATATTCGGAGACAAGACCGTAGTATACAGGCTGTTCAGTTTGCGCTACAAATGAAACAAGTTTGGCCTTTCTAATGGCACATCCTGTATACTATTATATATTTCCTATACCTACATATCCTATTTGAATTAAATTTTTGTGAAATGCCGAAGGGAACCGCCCACAGCAGATCTGCATTGTCATTAAAGGTTTGGAGTAAGTTACGAATTTGTAATTCTTCCAACAGTCCCTTCAATCAATGCTCTGACGCGGAATGGGGCAGCTTGACGCGAGCAACTTGGTTCCAGACAATATCTTGGCGCATGGACAATTTGGCGCAGGGGCAACTTAATCAAATTCAAGTGAACCTACATTAAATTTAGTTAATCCACAAATTCTTAACTGCAACGTATTTGTCACAGGTCAGAAACACATAATTACATTAGGGTTGAACTAAAGATTAGATATGTTGTACAACCGTCTGTTCTTTGAGATGTTCTATTTAAAAATAATTAGCTACACCGCCAATTATTAACTGCACACTTGTAAATTACACAATCGTCACAGAACGCATAGAAATACAGATAAATAAAACTTTTTCGGATTATTATCTATCCGCGAACAGACAAACTTTTCAATTCAAAATTGTCCATTTTTGGACTAAGGCGATTTTTAAAATCGTTTAGTGCGTTAGAAAATTAGACAGTTACGATGTTTAAACATTTGAGGGTCGATATTCTTTTGCGTACAGTAGAAAAAGAGCATAGCGCTAGCGATAGCGGAAAATATTTACAGGTCGAGGACAAATTAAAGGAATCCTTAGTTTGCAGCCGTAGGCAAACGGTAATCGCATTTTTTCAACTTAGTGGGAAACGGCCAGTCGTTTTTCCAGTCTGAATAAGGGTAGAAGTATTGAAATCTCGAGACGTGTCGTCGTCGACGGCGGAGAAAAAATCATGCTGACCATTACCGCCTGCGAATAAGGTAAGATTGCCTTCCATTTCGGGCCCCCGTTCGCCGTGCGCGAAAAAACGACAAGATTTTTAATTACGTGTCTCGAACGCATTACATATATAGATCAACATTTTAATCCGTCGCAATTAAAAAGTATTTATACGTTTTTGCGGCCGTATCTGGTGAAAAACGATTTGTCAGACATGCCGTACGCGCTCGGCTGCGTTTAAAACGTGGATAACGATCGGCGGACGGAGCGGCGGCGATTCCGCACAATTATAGCCTGATTAATATTTCATAATCAGTTTGGAGGTGCGTTCGAATTAATTCTTGGCGCGTTGCGCGCGCTCTCCGTAGGGGACCCAACAGACGAACTAGAAAACCGTTTAGCGTACCTATATACTCTCTGCATACGCATAAAACACCGATCCGGTGCGATCAGTACGAGGAAAACCGTTTCAGAACGCTTTTTGCACAGATTGGCTTAGAACTAATTAAAAGCTGATCCCAAGTGCAGATACTACTGTTTTGTCGCGTACACGCACATTTAAAAGTACTTTGCTGATATCTCTTTCCGCGCGAGTCAATATCCAATTTCTATTCAACACCGACCTTCTAGTTTTTGCAAATTGTAGCAAGAATTTACTGTACTGCAATACAGCGTGTCCACCTACTGCGTGGAAATTCTCAGATAAAAAATAAAAATATTCGGAGACAAGTTCTAGACAATATAAAATTACGTCCAAGTATTAATTTACATAACACCCTATACATCTGATCTCGGTTTTCTTCACGGCAAGCTAATTTATTCGAAAAGTTTTTCATAAATAATAACTTTTCGTCGTAAAATTAATAATAAACACTGTTTTTTCTTGCCGACCTTATCCGGGGACATTCTGTATATCATACAAACAAACTTCTCCTTTTATTTTAGTAGGGCAGGATGACTAAACTAGCAATAAGAGATTTAGAGTACGCCGGTGAACGGTTTACGTTGGGAAAATGCATTGGAACCGGCATATTTGGCGTAGTACGCTGTGCCATAGATACATTGAACGGAAGCAGAAAGGTTGCAGTGAAGATACAAAAGCTTATTAAAGAAAACGAAAATTACGTGAATGAAGAATACAAAGTACTGCGCGACTTCTCGAACAATTTTAACCTACCGGATTACTACGGAGCTTTTAAAAGGGAAGAAAATGGTTGTATGGAAATATGGTTCGTAATGGAGGTGATTCTAGTATTCTCAAATAATTCATATCCTATAACCATAATAACAATCGTATCATTGCAGCTATGCGAAAGTGGGCCAGTTATCGATTTGGTGAATGGTTTACTGGAAAGAAATCGGAGGATGTCAGAAGACCATATAACGTTTATTTTGAAAGAAGTAGTAAAGGTAAATTTAGAATGCAGGATAGCTATTTTGTTGGCAAAAAATATGTTTTTTTTTTCGAATTTGAATCGTTAACAGAATTTAAATTTTTATCAAATTAAACAAAATTACAAATTTACGTTGTCCAAAACGGTTTCAACATACATTGACCCAATGATGTTCATAATCCAGCTAAATTTACCCTCCGTCCCCTCTTTCCCCACATATTTAACCTATGCACCAATACAATTAGAACCCATAACCTTTTTAAAAACAGGGATCCACACAAAATCACCATTATTACAAAGGCAATCACCGTAAATAACAAGTAACGAAACCGAACTCAAACGATGTATTATTCAGAAGTCAAACGCGAGAGTTATCTACGCAAGCGAAACGGAAACAGCGACAAAAAGCGTTATAAATAACAGCAGAAACGTCGAGTTTATTACAATAATTATGAGCAATTTATAGAAATAAATCACGCTGCTGTGTAGTTCACAGAATGTTCTTAAATAAGCGGAGCGAAAATGCTATGTGTGATATACTTTTTCCAAAAGAAAACTTCCTAAGAGACATTTTTTCTCGGCTGCGAATGACTCGGAACCTGGCCTCTTGTTTCCACTGCGCAATAATGAAACGGTAAAAGCAATAATGTCAAATATCTCATAGTTAGGGAATAAGTGGTTGGAAAGGATAATTAAAGAAACATTCTTGTTGCTGCTGCACTGCGTTGCTTACACAAAGTTAACTGCGGTACTTATCTTAATTAATGGTTGCGACAATTGTGCTTCTGACAGAAAGTGCCTTTGTAACTGATTTAATACAGACAGACAATGTGGTCCGGGCAACAAGGCGAATTAAAAAATGTAAAGACGTAGATATTTCCATTGTTTAAAAATTCCCTTTTGTTTCTGGACACAATAAATGTTTATAGCCTTTCAATACTCAAATTTTGTTGGTTTTTAGCTTAAATTTACTAATAATTACAAGATTCCATTTATTTATTTTATTTCATTACAATAAATTAAGTGCTCATTCCTTAAAAATGAAATAAGTATTTATATACTGCGCAAACACCTTTACCAATCTGTATTAAATTCATTCATCTCTTAAAATTAAAAATTTACTTTCAATTAAGACGTTAATAGAAGTCTCATTTGTATCGTCTTAGGCTTTAACGTATCTTCACGGAAATCACATAATGCATAGAGATATCAAAGGAACTAACATTCTAATGACCCACGAAGGCGAAATAAAACTAGTCGACTTCGGTTTGTCTCGCCATCTTAGTAGTACCTTGGGTAGAACAGATACTAGCCTAGGATCCCCATCTTGGATGGCGCCGGAAGTCGTCGCAAGTTCGGGAGACTACAGCGATGAAGGCTATGGAAACAGGGCGGACGTTTGGGCTTTGGGAATAACCGCTATAGAACTTGGCGACGGTAAAACGCCTTTCTGCGATATGCACCCTACAAGAGCTCTGTTTCAAATAGTGAGGAATCCACCGCCTACCCTATACCGCCCAAGTAACTGGTCTGAGATGTATAGCGATTTTCTTTCAGAGTAAGCTTTTCGATAATATCCGCACTGTCTATTTTTGTAACTTTTTTTCATCTCAAGGTGTCTAGTAAAGAATCCAGAGTATCGACCGTACATGATGGAAGTTTTAGAACATCCATTTCTAACTGCAGTTCCAGAAAATAATTATCATGTACGTCTTTAGAAAATGTGCCACATGTTTCGATAGATTCGATAGATAACCTTACCTCTTGTTTTTATTTGTAGTTAACACAAGAACTTAAAACATTACGACTTACCATTCTAGAAGGATCCGAAAAGTCGTTAGACCACCACGAAGCATTTGTAAGATCCGCCTTACTAAAAAAATCTATCGATAAAAAAGCGGAAAAAATGAATGTTGAGGATTTAGCAGCCTTGGATTATCTAACAGAAGACAGTATTTTACGAGAATTGGAATCCAGAATGTCCGATGGAAACTTCCAGACCTACGTTGGGGATATTCTACTAGTACTGAATCCAAATGAAATTCAAGATATTTATAACAAAGCGGTAAGTGGAGGCAAAATTAATACGTGTTCAAAAATTCTATTTTCGAATTTATAGCATCGTCAGAAGTACAATTGCAAATCTCGTTCCGCAAATGCCCCACATATATACGCAATTGCAGATAGTACGTATCAAGACGCGCTGCACCACATGATTCCGCAGAATATAATTCTAACGGGCGAATCTAATTCTGGCAAGACTACTAACTATTTGCATCTGATGGAGCATCTTCTGTACCTAGGAGAAAGCATGAATATTAGCATGAATCGTATTAAAAACGGCATTAAACTAATTCACTGGTTGACCCAAGCTGCCACTCCAATTAATCAGAATTCCACAAGGTGTACGATAAGAACTGAAGTTATCTACGGAAGAACTGGGAAAGTTAGTGGATGCACTTTTTCGATATACCAACTGGAAAAATTAAGAGTATCACAGACAGATCCGTAAGTAATCCGCGAAGTTGAACTAATTGTAAGTATTAACGCACCCTCAAACTTGCAGAACTCATTCAAATTTTCACATATTTTACTGCATTTATGACGGTCTCGTGAAGAAGGGTGCTGCGGAGAAATACCATCTCTCCGAGGGTTATAAATACAAATATTTAAGCGATGGCGTAGGTTTTGAACATGACAACCTAAATGATAAATTCAAGGAATTAGAAAGAATCTTCGAAGAGTACGAGTTCTCCAAAGAGCAAATAGAAACTATTTATACCATTATTAGCGCCGTATTAAATATCGGCGAAATAAAGTTTAAACCTTCGGAGAATGATACGGCTGCAATCCTAAATGAGGATCAAATTTCGAAAGTCGCAGCACTGCTCCAGATCGACGCAAAGCAGTTAGGATGGGCCTTAGTTAATTATTGTTACGTCAGTAAAGGTACAGCCGTTAGCAGACATCACACTTGCGACGAAGCTGCGAATGCAAGAGATGTCTTTGCAAATTCCCTGTACGCCAGGGTTGTTGACTATATCACCAGCGTTATCAATCATAAATTATCTTATGGTCGGGCAATTTTGTAAGTCATGTCTACTTATTAAATTAAAAAATTTTAACTGAGAATGTATTTTAGTGGTGAGAAATATTGGATTCGAATTTTGGACATGAGTGGTCTCGAATGTTTTCATCAAAATAGATATTCTCAGTTATTAATAAACATTTTAAACGAACAGATACATTATTTGTATCTCCAAAGAGTGTTTGCGTGGGAATTTTTGGAATTAAATGAGGAGAGTATTCCGCATACTGCAATACCGTACTATGACAACCGAAACACCATGGAAGAAATTTTAGGAAAGGGTGGATTACTATCGATAATTGATGATACTTCAAAAAATGATCATAGTGATAGATTTATTGCAGGTATTTATCTTTAATAATGTTAATAGTTTCCTAAAAAGTATACTTTAACAACCGCAATCTTTGGTGCCGCCTCCGTCCTGTATAAAAAAAACAACAACCATCAAAAAACAACATCTACTCTTTTACTACAAAAATAAATACAACTGCACAGTTCTACTAACTTATTTATATAATTTTTAGATAGTTTAAATACTAAACTAAACACACACATCAAAGCAGTTAACAACGACGAATTCAGCGTAGCCCATTTCACCGGGAAGATAACGTATCAAGTCAAAGATATGGGAAAAGATAACAGAAATTTCTTACCGCCAGAAATCATCGATGTCCTTAGACTCTCTGATAATCCTCTCGTTAAATTGTTTTTCATGAATAAACTTAACAAAACAGGCAATCTTAACGTTACGTTCGAAGAAAAAACCGTAAAGGAGCAAAAATTCTCATCTTCGTCTTCTTCTGAGGAGGACAATACGGTAAGGTATACATTACTAATCTCTATGTCGTCTCTGTAATCTACTGTCCCATCTTCTAGTATTCTCAAGTGAGAAAGATGAGATCCGAGGCGTCTAGATTTAGAGCGCTATGTTTGGATCTTATGAAAGAATTGGCGGTCGGAGGTGGTTCGGGTGGAACTCACTTTGTACGTTGCATAAGAGCTGATCTTGAGAATAAACCGAGAAATTTCCATTCTGAAATCGTTAGACAGCAGCTTAGAGCCATGGCAATAGTTGAAACTGCCAGGGCTAGACAGAAAGGTTATCCCCACCGAATAATCTTTTCTGAATTCCTTAGAAGGTTAATTCTGTTAAAAAGCATTTGCTATATTCTATATATGTACATACTTCACTGTTGTAGATACAAGTTTCTAGCCTTCGGTTTCGATGAAAATGTCGAAACAACACGAGATAACTGCAGATTATTGCTAATCAGATTGAAGATGGAAGGATGGGTTATTGGAAAAACCAAAGTTTTTCTCAAATACTATAATGAAGAATATTTGGCGAGGTAAGCAAAATAAAATAAACATGCCATTTAGTACCAAACTTGCTTGTAGGCTTTATGAGGTCCAAGTGAAAAAGATAATCAAAATCCAGTGTATGATGAGAGGCTTCTTAGTTAAGCGAAAAATAGCAAAGCGTATTCAGAAAGATAAGGAAAGAGCAAGTAATAATAGTTTTACAAACGCCTAACCAAATTGCAATACGTTAATGTTCTTTTTAGTTGCTCATTTGCGTAGAGGATCCCAAATAGAATCGATGACTCAGGAGGAAGCAGCTGTAATTATCCAAAAAGGTAAGGTTATCATGTAAACAACAATTACATCCTTCTGAATAGTTTTGTTTTAGTTGTCAACTCCGAGATTGCTTCTGAAAGTGACAACGAATAAAACAATTCAGAAAACTACCCTTACCTTCACGCATTTTCTCCCATAGTTTCCGTTTGCCGTAGCTTATCGAGGACTTTCCGTTAGAAGAACCTACCGACCTCTAGTTTGCAAATTAACCGGTGTATTAGATGAAGAAACTCGCGATTTTATAAAGCCATTTGCGGAGAAGTGGAAAAATAAATCGTTGTTCCAGGTCATCCTGCAATATCGAGCCACCAAACAGCATGAGCTATTCAATTTTGCACAACAGGTAATCGTATTTTAAATGTGCATTAATGAATACTTCCCACTTATCGTCCTTTCAGGTTCACTTTTTTAATCAAAAGTGTGTTCATAACCTTCAATTGGTCAGTCACCCTACTGACTTGCAAAATGTGGAGATAAAGGCCCAAGCAAGTACATGGCTACAAGAAATACAACCACCAGTTTTAAAATTACCTTTTCGTTTGGACGACGTGCCATATTTTGACACAGCTTACATGTGTGATCCGTTAACAAGTGCTACGTAAGCAAACTCACTTAGAAGCTTAGAAGATTTAAATAAATTTAATTATAGACCTGCAACAGAAGGAGAAGAAGCTTGGGATTCGCCATTTCAATGGAGAGATAATGTTTCTTCCCAAATAATCTCATCTTTGTTAACGGAAGAAAGCCTACTTATCAAGCCATACGCTCACCAAATCAAAGGGAAGGACTCTGAAATTGAAAATAAAGCCGCTACGGAACAGCTGATTAATATACCGTATAGTAGAGACCCTAAAGCATCCATAAGAAAATTATCAAGTTCGATTATTATACCAGAGAAACTTCCACCGAAAACAGAACATTCGCAACCTGCAAGTCCTGAAAAATCTAAAATTGAGCAAGAGGAAAAGGAAAAGGTTATGGAAAAAGAAGATAAAGAAAGCGAGAAAGCAATTCAAAAAGCAGAAAGTCCAAAGAAATCGCCAATAAAAGTAAAAGAAACAAAAAATATCGAGAATAGCATCACCAAGACAGAAATCAAAAAAATCGAACGTGCTGATCCGATTACCGAACTCAAGCATTTGGCTCGAAGACTCAGCGCCTTCGACGACGAACCTCCGTTCAATTTCCAAGGGATGTTGAGAAAAACTAATTTTCAAAGAGAGTCCTTAAAAAGAACGGTGGATACTATAAAATCTAGACGAGCTAGTAGAGATAAACAGCAGGAAACACCTGACCGAGCGACTTCACCAATGAATGCAGAGGAGAGTAGGCATACGCAAGCAGATCTGAAAGCAAGCAGTTTAGATGAACAAAAATTGATATCAACTGAAATAGCACCAGGTGTTTTTCTTGAAGGCATCGTGATTGACCTGTAACTTTCTAATATACGTATAATACTTATGCATCTTGCATGTTTTCAACACTATCCTTTATTTAATTATATTTTAATGTTGCAACATTGTTACATGTTTATGTACGCAATACGCTTATCTTCACCGATAATAAATTTCATAAAAGACTCTTTGTTTTATTTGTGAAAATATATTTTCCAAGTTTTAATAGAACTATTTCACTCTTGTTCAAAAACTTTTTTGGATATAATGAATAACGTAAAATCTGATTTCCATCGGGTTCCATGCGAACCATTTATGATTTCTTCTGATCTTGGATTTTTATACCTTAACTATTGGAAATTCATGTGAAAGCAGTGCTTAGAAAAATAATAAAACGATCGTGGTACTGATGGAATCACTCCCGAGTAAAGCAATGTGAGAAGAGAAAAGCATTAAACAATGGACAGATTGCTGGCGTCTGTATTCCGATTTCTATCGCTTCCTTCTAGACCGCGTTGCTATATTCTCTTGTCACTAAGTAGGATCAGGAAGTATTTCAGTGCTATTCTTGGAGATCAGTGGCATAAGCTGAGATGTGAACAGACAGCAAAATGAGTTGGAAAGCATTTTCTTAAACATAGAATCAATAGTTAAATCAACTAGAATGGGGCTCTAAGGATCTCCCATAAGGTTCCCCAGGTCCCCCATAAGGTCCCATAAACTTACTATAAACATAGATAGTGTTGTTAGTTCTAAAAATCAAATGCAAAAATGCATTTAATGCAGTCGAATAAATTATTCCAACAAAGTGTAATGAATACTACGGAAGTACAGCAACATAAAGAACAGTAATGTAATTGAAATCAACGCCTAAAAGTGCGAAGTGTATTCCGTAACTCAGCACTTCAGCCAATGATACACCGCCAACAACAACATTGTTCGAAATATAACATTTCAAGCTTCTATCAAATTGTTTATTTACCACAATGAAACTCATTATACAAACGTACAGTTTTTCCATATGCTTTATTGTAACCTAGGAAACATACATTTTAAAAGTTAAAGGTTATTGAAAAACCCATAAGAACAAGCGCATCTATAGAAACAGACATGTCAATGTAATGACAACTGTGTAAGAAATATTTTTCGTTTTCATTGCAGTAATGGATACGATTTACTCATGTTTCCCCTCGTTTTTCAAATACACAAACATGCAAATATTACTCATATTGTTGGATATGGACAGACACGCAGAAGATTCAATAGTACCGTATCAATTTTCTTCATATTTATTCAACCCATCCCGAATTGTCAACCTCTTCCAGGTACCGCCGTCCAAATATATAGCTGAAATGACCTGTAGCACATCAGAACGTCTGGAAAAACTGAAAAGCATCAGCAGAAAGGAAAAGATACGGGTAGAGAGAGCATTGAACATGTTGAGAGCTATACCAGATATTGTCGTCTTCCAAAATTATTCCATAGGCGATGCAGTAACAATTCCCGTGCACATTTTAAATACATACGAGGTAACTAATAGAGCAGAGCTTTCAGAAAATACATTTTGTACTAACACATCGCTCACGCAGGCGTCAAAGCCCGTACGTGTTGTTCTAGATCCTAATACAGTATTCTCGATAACCTGCCCCTCTGGTATAGTTAACACGAAGGTGGCTCCTGGGATGGCCTATCAAGTAAACGTTACATTCCAAGCACATGAGCAAACGGATTATAGACATTATCTTAAAATTATTTCCGAAGGAGAATCGTTTTTTATACCTCTTGTTTGTAAGTAGTTATTAGTTTGGAACCAAATTATAAAAAAATGCACGATATATAAAGCAATCTTAAGAATGACTTGCATTCCGTAATTGCCATAGTTGGAAGTTCCAGATTTTCATCTAACAATATTGGAAATTGGAATATTTAAACACAGAAAAGATATTTTCAGGTATTTCGCAAAGACCACTGCTAGACATCCCAGATAGGATCACTTTACCAACGATTCCGGTCAAAATTGCATCAGAACGTACTATCATAGTGAGGAATTTGGGAGAAGTATGCGCTACTTTTAATATTCGCTGTTCCCCTGAGTTTCTTGTCGAACCATCACGTGGTTTTGTGGATCCTCACGGCTACATGCAATTGACAATAAAATTCGAAACGAATACCGTTGGAGATCATCGGGGACATTTGATTTTGACCCACGAAACAGGGGAGGTCCTTACTGTAATGTTAGAAGCAATATCGTACGAATCTGATATCTTCTTAGACTGTAACGAATTGGAATCGTTAGATACGTATATGTCTCTAAAAAGAAAAAAATGCGTCAAATTGTATAATAACAGCGAACATATAGTAAGGTAGGGTAAAATTTATATTTATTTCGCATTACTTCGACGCTTCTAATTAAGAGAGAAAGTTGAACTCGTCGAATTGAAGCGATCAAATGTAGTCTCGGAAATTGAAGCGTTTTACGTCCTTAACTTTTCATGCTAACGGCTATTTAATGATACATACATGCAACATTTGGAAAGAGTTATTCGAACATTTGACTGCGGTATAGAAATGAAGGTACAGCTTAAACTCGTACAAATTAGAATAAGAGATGGACATTTCCTTTCGATTTTCGACAATATATTTCGCTTAAGTTTTTACGACAAATAGAAAACGACCACATACCATATTCACGAAACTTTATTCAAATAAGCGAATGCAGTTTGAGCATGTTTTCTTTTCGAGCGAACTAAAACATTACAAAATAACGTTTCTTTTTGTAGTTTTGCTTGGAAACGAAATAGAAACGCGGAGGAAGACAGACTAGAGAATCTGAAATATGAAGAAAGCTTCAGACAAATAAAAGAAATTGAATCTTTAAAATATGCCGGCCTGCTGCACCAAGGGATCATCGCTCGCGGAGACACGAATGAGGTCATATGTGATAGGATTTATAAGGACGAATTGAGAGAATATAGAAGGAGCCAATCCCTAATGTACAATGATTTGAATTGGGGGGTGCGACCATTGGTAATACTTGATTTTTTTATATTTTAATTTTGTTTAGTAGTTTTAAGCAAATGAAGTCGAAAGTAAACTCTTTTAATAATTCCAGCTTTCGAATTAGTTAGTATCGCATGTCAGTAGATTCAATGTTAGAATATCTGAATTTATTCGTGTTAGGTGTAGGATAGTATCACAGCAAATATAAATCACGTCGTAAACAGAGCCACCAAGTAAGCAGGGCATGTGTTTGATGTGCTGTTAATTCACAGAGTTTTGTAGTGAAAAGTGGCAATATAGTACACGTTAATCCGGGTAATATCCGTTTGCTAATAGTTATCTATAACTATAATAAAACCAATTAACTAAAACTAATCTGCGTGAAATGGAGCTACATGGTGCAATAAAAGATATAATTGATGCGGGCGTATAGGAAACTTCCTTTGTTTGAGACACCGACAATGGATTAGAATTTGAAGACACCTGCTACGGAGATTGCAAATGAAAGCGAGCCATCTTCATACTCTGATTTAGACAATGTCGAGGAGGAATATGAAGAAACATGTGGACTGGAAGATGGTAAAACACATCCTGATTATAAGAAGTAGGCCGCAGATCTCTAAAAATCGGGCAAATAAGTGGAGCGATCGCTAGCTTCTGGACAAGCCAAATTTAACAATGTAAAAACTCTTGTACAATTAATAGATGAAAAATACTAAAAAAAAATGAGGAACGCATAAGAGAAAAATTATTGGAAATTGCTGAATATGTATTGTGCAAATTTGCACAATCTACAGATTGAAACGTTATCGTTCACGATATAGATATTCGTCACTGGGCATTAGAAGCTAATAAAGTTAATTCGGAAAATTTTACATCTTCAAAGTATAATATTTCATATTTATTAGGCATGCAATGTTGAGAATGAAATTTTCGCGTCAGACAAATAACGAATAGATAAGCCAAGTTTCAGATCGATCGGCGGTTATCGCCTTGGAATCTTTCTTATTATGGAACATTTTATCGAAGTTATTACAGTCTCAGTTTTTTCAATATTTAACTTTTCAGACGGGACAAATTTGGCCCAATAACTTCGTTACCTTTATAATCACGTTCGCACCAACTGAAGCAAAGTATTACAAAACAACGATGTACTTAGAAGTGTCTGGAAAAGAAGAACGTCTGCCTCTAAGGTTGTACGGTACGGGCAAGGGACCACAAATTGGAATCAATATTTCCGAACTGAATGCCAACGATATTTTCCTATGTTCTAAACATCAATACGAGATTTCCGTGCGGAATGAAGGTTGGGTTCACTCTACATGCTTAAGCCCTAATTATAAAGCGTTCCGGCTCGTTTTTGCCGTAGGTCATATTCCTGGAACTATTGAATACGTTCCACGACCTCTGCTCTTCGGTGGCACCGCAAATTGCAAACCCAAGTATAATTACATGGATCCAAATCGTTATGCGTCCTTCGTTCTTTCCTTTTCGTCGAATGTGCAAGGGAAATTTGTGGAAGAAATCGAATTCGTAATACAAGAATCAGGCGAAGTTAAAAAAATTGTCTTCAGGTAACAGAATTAGACCCACATGTACAATTATAATTTAGCCAATGGCGTACCTTAAGAGAACTGTCTGTGTATTCAATTTCATCTCAGAATATTTAACGTTTCAGAGGAAATATTGTATGTCCGTTACTGAATTTTGACGTAAAGGAAATTAATTTTGGAAAAATTACGTTGGGTAAGCAATTATTATTATATACATATAACATATTATTTTAATAATATAATAACTCGTCGCCACATCCTTCAACAGCTTTTGTTACTGCTATGACTGCACCCGCATGGCATCTTAAGATGTTTACCTTTAGCATTAACCGTAGAGTACGAAAAACCGCGATAACTTCATTATAACAGATAACTCCAGAATTCCAGAAGCCCGAGAACCTAAACGGGCTGAGCACTATGCCGCCTGTCCCTTATAACAACAACAAAACAAATGACCGTCTTAGTGGTCGAATAATCAGCGTACGTACCTTTCGATCCGAGAGACACGAGATCAACAGGGACGATTGGTTCTTAACTGACTCATTCAAAAATACATGTTCATAAATCAATTTATATAATTTCCCAACTTGATAATAAATATTCTTATGATAGGCTATCCTGTTTCTACGTATATCAATCTTATCAACACTACGCAAGTGCCCATCGAATATGTGGCCAAATTCGTTGATGATGGTAATACACCTGCGCTATCCTGCATTGATTATGCCAACCTATCTGTAAAATCGATGATCGCATCGCCAAAGGAATTAAGCTTACAACCAGAGCAGTTTACAGTTTTGCCAAACTTTACATCAAAAGCGAAGGTAAACAACACTGTTTCTTTCCGAGCCTAATTCATTAACGGTTAACTGAATGGTTCCAGCTAACTTTGCTGCCGAACCATCAAGGCGACTGTATAAAACGCCTAGTTATCGTAATGTGGGGAACGCCCAAGTACTCTATTTCGCTACCTATAATATATAAATGCGAAATTCCTGATGTCGAGTCCGAAACTCAGGATATTTTCATGCGTGGTTGCTTCGTTAATTACGTCTATACAAGATCGATTACGATACGGAATCGCAATGAGCATGCGGGCTATTTCCAATTTGTACCGTACGATGTGGAAGGACCAACGGACATTGTATTCGAATCTAAACCAGCTGAAGACTTTATAGAAGGATATGGAATGAAAGAAGTGGAACTGAGTATTTTCACGAGGCACATTGGCCAATCCACCTTGAAAGTGTAGTGAGTAATGAGAGCATTATATATGCATACATATGCATCCAAGTGGTTTCTGGGGTTAGCATTGTTCGGTTACCATGACAGCAATAAACAAAACAGAGCGACATTGCTGGCCTCAACTATCGATTCGAAATTTCTCGCTTAGTTCCTGTTTCATGATATAATTCATTATGACCAAAAGTATTGCTACTTTCACTAACTTTTTTTTTTCGATTAGTGTTTCCATCTTTGGTGATTCGAAAAAGGCATATTTGTGTACAATTCGCTGTAATGGACAAGGACCAGTTATAACTGTACCAGAGGTGTTGTATTTTGAAGATATTCGAACATTAAAAAGCACTTCTCAACATCTAAAGATAGTTAATGACTCTCCTGTTCCAGCTACAGTAACTGTAACGCATGTGAGTCACTAAGTCCTTTTTTTATAATTTCAAGGAAACGCTGAATATCTGATTTTAGAATAAGAGATCGTGCTGCTCTATAAACGAAGATTTGTTAACACTCAATCCTTCAGAAAGTTTAGATTTAGAAATTACAGCATATGTTCGAGTACCTGGCCAATTTACAGATAAAATAGTATTTACCACTGAACAAGGCGAAAGTCAAAGCTCTTATATTAAAATCACCGCTGTAGGTTCTTCAATATTGTGCGAACCAGAAATCGAACCTGAACTTAATCTAGGGGCAATTCTCACTCACCAAACCTTTAACTTAAACGTGAAATTCACGAATATGGGCAAAAAGCACCACAAACTGATTTGGACGAGGTTGAAAAAGCTCAAGAGCTTCAAAGATGATCCGGCGTCGTATGAAGGGTATTATATGCACCGCGTCAAAGATAACATCCTCTAAACATTTTTTTGTGATTCTTTGATAGGTCACTATTCTCCCTTAAACCCAACATTTTCGATTTAGCACCTGATCAAAGTGTGAACTGCATATTGTCAGGATATGGTTGTAACACGGGACCTATCGAACAAGATTTTTATTGCCACGCTATTATAGACGGCAAAAGAGACCACGCTGTAATCACAACTTTCTTAGTGGTCGCTGAGTTTGTCCGACCTATGCTGGAGATGTCGCATAACGAATTACATTTCAGGATAGACACTGGTGTTGATAAAACATCAGCATTCCTCGCAGGTAAATGTGATCAATAATCCATTTCAAGTGCATGTTACAGACAACAATTACGCAATGTGCAAGATACATTTAAAATTTACCGACAGGTTTTTAAAACTCATGAAGCCGAAGGATTAACGGAAGCGTTAGCATTTTTTCCCAAAAAATTTTAGTTCAAAGTTAAACGACATTAAAGGCCTTCAGAATTAAAACCTTTCACTTATACTACAAGGAAATATCAGTGATTTTATGCTTTATTCCGATTTAAATGAAAATTTAAATGTTTGTGGAAACTATGAGAAGTATTAAAAAATAATTTGAGGAACTGTTTCACTAGCATTAAAATAACCTCACTACTACCAGTTTGCTGGAATAAGCCCCTACTCCCCTAATTAAAAAAAAAGTCAATCGAAATTACTCATGTATAATATGTTTGTTAGAGAGGTGAGAGGTTGCTCTCGCAAACTGAGTAAAAGTAACTAATTCAAGGTCTTTTCCTACGTAAAATTCAACCTTTTTTCATCATAACCATTACAATTTCATACCAATAAGTGCTTACTCTAAATACAGGTCAATAACTAGATAAAGTCAATAATAATTTCTTTAACAAAAAAGTTAATCATTTTAAAATTTTCAAACATTCATAAATTTTTGTCCGCAACGTCGTTCTCTTTTTTGTACAAAAAATAATTTTCGCAATTGTTCTTTTTTTTCATTTGTTTCAATAAAATACTGATAATCATTGTCTGCGCAGACAAAATGACTGTGAAGAATATTTCTAAACTGGCTATCACGACGAATATAAGCATAGAAGAACCGTTCTTTATTTTAAGCGACAATTCAAGATCAAATAGCATGGAACGACATTTAGAAAATGACGAGGTGTTTAGTTTTAAAATAGAA
The DNA here is from genome assembly GCA_902655005.2 of Marronus borbonicus. Taxonomy (NCBI): domain Eukaryota; kingdom Metazoa; phylum Arthropoda; class Insecta; order Coleoptera; family Scarabaeidae; genus Marronus; species Marronus borbonicus. The sequence goes on along the minus strand of LR737380.1, from coordinate 38,464,939 downwards.
TTTGAGGCGAAAGCAGCGAGTAGAAAATGTGTAGTTTGGAACAGGGAATTAGTGTTTACATATTTGGGTCATCCCTATAAGGTAGGATAAATCGTAAAATGATATTAACGAAATGATTACTAAAATAAATATGAGGTCTTCTCCACAATTGTAGGATAAGATTCCTGTGAAAGGCGAAGAGAACTTTCCGAACTTAGAAATAGAACCGACGTTTATCGATTTTGATTGCTTACCAAATTTCTTCACGACATCCACTGAGTTAATTATCAAGAATGTTAGCCCTTTACCTTTGACGTTTCAATGGGAATGGATACAAGATAAAACTGAAGTGAAGAAAATTCCAGCTTTACTGGTAACTTAAGAATTTGTCAATTGAATCGATCCTTCTATAAACACGAACTACATTCCACTTTCAACCGCAACTATGCACATAGTAGCAACTAACAGTAATTTCTTTTCATGTACTAAAAGACCAACTGGCCCGTTCAGGGATCAGAAGAATCGGTTACTATTTCGACCATCTCTGAGCCAACGTTTCCGTCTTGTATCGACATACACGGCATGAGCAGTGACGATTACGAAGATAAAGGTGGTCTCCATCGCCGTATAGAAATTGACGTTACGCCTCCGAGAACGTTGACCACAGAAATTATAGAAGCGCAACCGACAGAGCATGCGATAATCTCCACTGTGGAATGCTTGCCCGAATATAAAGACGAATTTCAAATCATTCTCTACCAGTTAGTGAACTGCTACGGTTGCATCAATGACCAAAGTGAAGTTGAAGTCATCAAATGTTTACCAAGAACTATGGAAGAATGCAGGTACTGCTGCGAATTTTTCGATCTTGTACCAGCCTATGGATATTTGGGGCCATATGAAGCGCAAATGGTTTCGATGGAATTCTCACCGTACCCGAATTCTCTAACGAAAGCTACGGCGTATTGTCATCCCACTGGTGGTAAGACGGAAATATTGACTATCACAGGAGGTTCGTCGAATATCAGCTTTTCAGTAGACAGCAATGTTATAGAGTTTGGAAGACAGGTAAACTACTCCTCTCGATCAGAAGTTCTTATAATGGAGTGAAAATTGTTTTTGCCCGATACTTGAATTCTACCAGATTCCATTACACAACAATTCCTTCCAGCTTTTCTGCGAGATTTGTGAACAATCAATTATAATAACCAACACTGGTTATGCACCGCTCAACATTGAGCCTTTTGAAAATATGGAGTCCGAAATCGAATTAGAAGGCCGTCTACCTCCACCCAACTGGTATAACGTTAATTTAAAGAAACTCTCGAAAGATTACGAATTGCGCGTAAGATATTTTGCAGGGGTTACAAGAGAATTTTCACAGAAATTCTTCTTGCAGGTAAATCTTCACTAATCTTAGTAGCTCTTGATATAGAACATCTTTTATTTTAGATTGGTTATCTGCCAACATTTTCTTTAACCATCCATGGGTACGGGGTTTTGCAGCAAGTATTCTGCGCTCTTCCAAGACCTTCAATGGACGACGAAATCATCAACTTTCTGTCGTATAAAGCAATAGGGAGCATAGCAACGCCCTTCTTGAGACAGGTGAAATCGTTAACACAAACCGAGTTAAAACGGAAGAACGATATCCCTTACAATGTAAGAGAATCACTGAAGAATGACGATTGGGTTATAATATCCTTTAAGGTAAAATTATCTATTAAATTTAAACTTTGAATCACGCAGTTTCCACCTGCAGGACGAATATCCTACGATAACTGACATACAAATGGCTCTAGAAAGATCTATGGTCGACCTCTATCTTTCCTCGCATTATGAATTACTTTACGACCATACCGTATTGAAGAACTCCGCCATTATTTCGAATAAACTTGTCGCGGCTCCTTACCTAACTGATTTTCAATACGTAATAAGAGACACCGAAGTATACTACACCGCGACTATTTTAAATTATGGACCGGATGTCGCAAACCTTCGTACCATATGGTCGAGAAAGATGGCGATAAAGTATGGATTTCGAGCAAAGTTAGCCCATAATTCATTACAAGTCGGAGCGTCTACGGAATTATGCATCTATTTTAACCCTACTATAAAAGTTTTTCCCGCAGAGAATAACTTAGTTTATGAAACGCTATTTATTTTGGTAAGTGTACAAACAAGTTGGCACTTGCTATTTCATCTGAGCAAAGCGCTTCTGTAGTTCTAGAGATCTCAACGCCTTTACATTCATTAATTTAAGCTCTACAAATACTTTTTGGAATAGATAACAGTACACTTTAATAAGTAAAAATTTATTTTGAAGAAAATAAAAGGAACGAACGGACAAAATAACACAACATCATATTCATAAGCACGCAGTGAATAATCAAACGTTGCCGTCTGCATTTAAACTAAATGTATAAAATAATCAGAAAAGAAAATTGTGTACCAGGAGGCCGAGGGATGTCGTTGGCATATATCAAAAAGAGTTCTAGGCCAAAACGGGAACCCCGGACGACGCCAGATCGAATTCCCTCTGGGAAGAGAGAGCGTTACCCGATCTGACATCAAACATTCTGCCACTGAGGTATATCTAAAAAGACCACACCAACCGCCTGCCTCCATTCTAGGACGTTGCGGAAGGTTTCAGTTAAGCTTAGAAATCTGTCAATTTACCAGGTCGAAAGTCTTGGGATGGGAAATGTGTGCAAAGAATGAATTACTCGTTGAAATTTGACACACTCGGCGCCTTTGGATATCGCAGGAGGAAGACTGATCGGCCGGTAATATTGTGGAAGAAGAAAGTTTAGAAATCGTGGCGACTACAGAAACTGGCACTCTTATTGCACCGGGAAGAATCTTCATCGCCCTATTCAGGATATAATCAGGATCCGGCGAGTTGCCGCCCTTCAGGCGATTGGTAATAACATGGAGCTCACCAAGCCGGACGGGGACAGGAAGGTCTGTATTAAAGGAGCAAAAGGAGGCATTGGCGAAATTATAAACCTCACTTCGAACATCTTCCTCATCGTCCGAACAATTGGCCAGGATGTCGACGAAAACACCCTCCAAAAAATCGATGTTACTCTTGGCTTTTTCGCCATTCCCCTGAGTCTAGCAAAACCATGAAGCAGGTGGGCAGATACGGCAATTGGAAATTTACACAATTGTACATTTACGTTAGTGATAGTATAAAGCATAAAGGCTAGTATCGTGCATATCAAATTGCGTCTAATTTATTCATACATAGAAACTGAGTACCGAACGTAGCTGAACGTAGGTACACGGTGAAAATATAAAAGAGCTACTAGTGATAGGCATTATTTTGCATCTATTAATATGTGTTTTCAAATTTTTTGTAGGTTTCTCATGGTCAAAAAATTCCAATCGAAATTAGAGCACATGTCACTGTTCCAAGAATAACAGTAAGCGAAAAGTTAATACTGTTCAGCGAAGTTAATCTAGGTTGCTGTCTACGAAAAGATATAACATTAGGGAATACGTAAGATTCTCAATTCAATTTATAAAGTCCGTGTGACATAAGACTTTTACCTAGAAGGTAGTATCCATGTGACTAAACTAGAATCTAGTATAAAATATTCATAGTGTAGATCAGGAAAGGCTTATACATTGTTAGCACTAAAAAGTAGTGTCAAAAAGACCTAGATTTTATCCTAGTTTTCAAACTTGCTTGCCAAAAAGAACCCAAACGACTTACACCTCTTCTTAACAACAACATTGGCCCAAAATATGTGCTTTCCTCAGGTATAATTTATTGTATAATAATCCTTTAGTGCTTTAAGTAGCCTTCTTAATCGCAATAATTTTTGGTTTAATTCTTTTTCAATCACTAATAAGTCCGAATTTGTAATCCTGCTGTTTACGGCCATAATTTAAAACACAAAAACAAACTGGAATCTAGGGTTAAAAATGAATACTACCGTCTATATTAGACAAAAACATACGAGCTTAACACCGCACATAACGTTTTCGTAGCGGCTATGTTTCCTGCAATTGGGAAGCCAAGATCGAAATAGAAGGGAAGGACAGCTGGAAACCTATTTTTCACTGCAAAACTACTTCTGGTACGTTGGCCGCTGGAGAAAAAATCCTACTGGATCTTTACTTCGAACCTGTAAAGGACGGAAAATTCAAAGGCTGGTTAGCAATCACCGTAGATCAAAATCCGAATAAGATCGTATTAAAATTAAAAGGCACCGGTATAAAACCGATACTGAAAATATCTGAGCACAAATTATGCTTTCCATCTACCTTACCCTACACGGAAAACGTTGAGGTTACGTTTTCCATAGAAAATATCGGCAAATCTCCTGTCGAATTTTACTTCTTCGACTTTGATGAGTAAGAATAAATAATTTTTATTTTAACCATATAGAAATATCTGAAAAGTTAGTAAGCACATAGATAAATATGTTCTTCATAGGGAAGGCGAGAACGAGGATTTAATACTCAATGTATTAATGGAATATTACAAAGTAAATCATCTGGCGATACCCTACAGGCAACCTGGTGATGCTCTACCTACTAAGATTTTGGAATTTTATGCCAACCTAGTAAAATCGCTAAAAGATAAACTGAACGACATGTACTTCAAAAGTGAATTTGGGTCGCTTTCGGATGCAGAAAGCAAAATACTTATTCCTAAAAGAAAGAATTCCATGTAAGTATTTCGTAGTGTAACACTTTGTATATTCCATGAGATGTGAAAATCCCTAAAATATTTTAACCCTAATAAGGACTCGAACCTAACATCTCCCGTCCTCCGGACAGGCGTGCTAACCACGCCACAGAGTCTTGCTTGAATCACTTCTTCGGAATTAATTTGCTTCTATTACTCTAATCTCTTTGATAACAATAAATATAGGTGGTAAGAGCAGACAACCGGCACACATTCACTTTCGATACTTTATTCAAATGCTGCGTATATACCGTTCGTCCTTCCTCATAAAATATTTAGACATGCTCGAGACTGCCTTTCATCTTCTTCCAGTAAAAATATCAAAGATATCACATAATACCTTCGTCAACTTACCTCTTCATTTGTTAACTAATAACTTATTCTCTGTCAAATTCAGAGCAAGCAGAAGATTCGATGCCATAAGTAGCGCTTTGCTAAGAGATCCGCTTGTTTCAAAAACACCAGACGAGATGCTAACTCTTCTGAAAGGCAATGCTCGTAAGACGTTTTTCATACCAATTAATTAATCTATTTTAATTATTTATAGACCATCTACGCGAACTGAAGCAACAAGCATCAATCAAGTGTGCTATAGAACTTGGCGACCCCGTTGGCTCAGTTGTCGACAGTGCGTTAAAGAATAACGACAATACACCTTCTGATTCTAAAACTGGCATCTTACTTATTTTCCACGGAGCACTAAAAACAGGTAGGGCGATGAAATTTGTTTAAAGCTTCTCCATAAGCCCCCAGTTTGATGGCATCATACAGAGCATGCTATATTCAGACTACCTTAAATGTGATAAGAATTTTCTTGTTGCTTATACCGGCCATACTTTCGCATCTTTATTTTTTGCAATGCAAATCAAATAATCTCTTCATTTTAACTATTTAGAGTATCTACGGGCTGCAAATCGAGCTGGATTGGAACTTAAACTGCCTGTAGTACGCGTAGACAAGATGATCTTTGACGCGTTATTATACCCGTCTACATTAGCAGCCATAAAAGTGCGGCAAATTTTGGATGAAGCGTTTTACTCTGTTGCATCAGAAACTGACCTAGAGGTTCCACCGAATTATGGTAATTTACTGTAGGATACGAATATACATACACAAATTTTTCAACATTATAGATGATTATGAACTTCTCCAAAAAAAAGTCGATCTTCTTTTAAGTGGTAAAAAGAAAAAAACAATTAGGAAGACCGCTCCTAAAGAAAATTCAGAGGACAAAACAAAATCAGCTAGCGCTAGAAGAAGTTCAGAGAAAAGTTTGACTAATGATAAAGGGAAAAGAAGAAAACGAAACAAAGAAAAGAAACATAATTTATCTGTGTCAACAGAAAGTACGAAAAGTAGCGCCGCAAAAATGAAGATTGATAAACGACCAACCCTCATTGGAATCTCTGAAGATTTGCTCTTTGAAATCATTGAATCACAGTTAACATTATACAATAAAGGGATAATTATAGAAAGTTTAGACAGCGTAATAATAAAAAAACCGATGACAGTGTTGCATATGTTACTAAAAGGTGCAGGAAACATGAATTACATTCATGCCATTATTTTTTCTTTTACTTACCAAGATTATGTAGCTAAAGAAGATCGAGAGAAGCAGAGAAATGCAGAAACAGAAATAGAGAAAAAACTGGAGGAAGTACAGAAAATCATGGATATGGACGCTGAAAGTTATGCAAATTTATCCACGGAAGAAATGCAGCTTTTTAAAGGCGAAGTGTTACTACCTAGGAAAGAAAAGAGTCGGCAAAGACATGAAGACCTACTGTTTGTATATGATTCAAGCAATTAATCATGAAACGAAAGTAAATTATTTTCAGATTACGTATAGCGGCGAAAAAAAATAAGAAGAGCAATCAAAAAGGAAAACAACCTTCTAAAATGTCAGTACGACGATTTTCCAAAGGAACAGGTAAACATTAAATTTTCATTTCTTTTTTTTCTCTTACATCCAAAATTGAAGTCACCCCAAAGGAGATCAAGAAGAAATCACAGTCGAGTGCTAGTAAAAGTAGCAAACCCTCAAAAAGTTCACGCGGGACGTCAAGTAAAGGGAGTTCCGGCAAAAATAGCAAAAAGGGTGGCAAGGAAAAAGGGAAAAAAGCGAAGGGTCTGTTATTTTAAATAGTACCCCGGCTATATTCATATTCTCCACTTTTCCACAGAGAAAATCCCATCTGCAGAGCAAGAACTAAAGAAAGCTTTCGTTAACTCAGAGACCTTAATTTACGAAATATTACACACCCTAGAATATTGGGATCGAATGCACGCCGTCTTAACCAAAGTAATATCACCACGTAAAAATATTCATTAATGATTTACAATTTTGCAGCCAATGCCTGTGCGACTTGGTAGCAAACAATCTTCAAAAAAATCCAAATCGACCAAATCGAAATCTAGCATGTCTAGTTTAAGAAGCACAAACAAGCATCAATTAGATGAAAAAGAGGAAGGGATTGTTAAGATTTATTCTCCAGCAGAATTAAAAACGGCCTCTTACATAGGTACAAAAGACTTTCACGATATTCCTATTAGATTTCTTCAATAATTGTCGCTAAATATTTATGTACCGTTAGGTATACCGTGTTGGTTAGTAGAAAACGGGACCAAGGAAACCGACTATCCGTTTCCTGAACGAATTTCCCTGTTCTTGCAACACACAAATCAGTTAACGGAGACATGGAATGATGTCAATGATAAACACATACCAATTTTGGTAGAAAATAGCATCTTGCTTTCGGTTCTTCAAAAGCCTCCGAGAAGGCAAGAAAAAAACATTTCTAATGTATTTGATTTAACGGACATTGAAGTTCCTACATCGAAAGACATTAATAAGGTAATACAAATTTTTCCTCTAAAAATGTATAAACCAATTGCAGAGCGGCGCTAATAAAATCTTTTGCGTAATTTTTTAAGTTGAATATAAAAATGTATCTAAATTGTTTTTTGTGTTCCACTTCAATTTTTTCCCCTATAGCTATCTCCCATCAACGGACACGATTCAAGGAGACAGAATAAGAAAAGAGGGGGCGGGAAGAAAAGCAGAAATTCGGCATCTTCCCTAGATAGATACAGTTTAATGAGCATTACCAGTACCGCTAAGTCAATCGGATCGAAAGGCGTAGTACCAAGAAGAGGTATTTCTAAAATTCGCTCAAGAACTGTTCAGATTCTTAATAATTTCCAGATGAGATACCTGAACTGATGCGTAAATTAACTCCAAGGGTTGTCATCAATCCCAGCGACAAATACATTTACAAGGCAACCTTCGCGCCCAAACGTATCGGTACTTATAGCCACACGTTTACAATAGAATTATCCGGTTGGCCCACCAGATACCACATTGAATCTAACGGTACGTCCGAATTGCCCACTTTCGATATGGATCCAGAGGTGATGTTTGAAAAAGTAATTAACGAGAAGGAAGGAGTAAACCCTGTCGATGTCGCATTTTTCCTGAACGAAAAGGTGCTTGATTTTGGAACGGTACTGCTGCCAAACATGAAGGAATACAAAGACAAGTACGTGCATTTACCGTATTTTGTACCGTCCGCAAAATGTTATACCTGAACGCCACAATTGAAACTGTTTCGTCAAGTTAAAACATATATCATTTCAGATTGCCTAAGACCGAAACAAAATTAAATTTCTTTAACAAATCGTCTCAAGAGTGTGAGACACAAATCTTCCTGACAGAAGATCGCGTCAGCTCTGGTGTATTTGCTCTCGGCACGGCAGAATTTTCCGTGCGACCTGGGGAATCTGCAGTAATAACTATATCGTCGTCTCCATTGGCACCTGGAGTATTTTGCGGATTCGCATTAATCCTCGTTAAGAACAATCCTGAAGTTCAAGCCCTGCAGCTAAGATCTTCAGCAGTCAATGTCAATGTAGCTTTCGATCCGAAGTCAATAGATTTTGAGCGAAGCACACTAAACTGTGCGGTCAAGAAATGGACTAAATTGTATAACTTCTCTCCGGTTCCAATAACATGGCGAGCTAGCGAAATTTATGAAATACAAGCTAACTTCAAAATCTGGCCGTTAGCGGGTCGTGTACAGCCTAGCGGGCATCAGAAGATAGAGTTCACATTTAGACCCCTACTTGCTGAAGATATTCCGAGGAAATGCTTTAAGATCATTGTAAGTTATGTCCTGCCTTAATTTAAAAATTGACAATGAATAGTTTTCTCCTAATGACATTGAACATTTTCAAAGAATACAACTACAGCTTTTTCCAGCTCGCTCTACACTTTCTAATAACAGCTAACAATGTCTTCCACATCACAGCAAATTGTTAAATAAAAAAATCTTCTTAGGAGTTGTTTTCCAAAGCTATTTTACTTCAGAGTTGAATGGTGTAAAGCTGGTTACATACGACACGGCCGGCTGTTTTGCCGAGCGACTGATAGGCACATTCTACTAGATTGCTGCATTGCAAGATAACCACAAGCAGCATTTTTTAAATTAAAACGCCAAAGAATCTTTATTCAAACTAGTGAGTTATTGAACCGAAATGTTTGTTAATTTCTAAAACGCATTGTTCACACGAAGAAAAGTTACTTTTGTTTATCGAACCTGGAAATAGATCCAAAATAGATGATTATTAGGGCTATCGTCGTCTTCTTTTGTTCTTTTGGAAGCGCGAAACTAACTACGAAACAAGTCTATTTTCGCATGGTTTACATAGTGAAATTTTTTACTGGTAACTTATATTTTTAAGCGTGCGTATGTAGTTTCTAATAGTAAAATTCAAAGGGTATAAGTGCAAGACTTTCACACCATTTAACTATGGAATAACAGAGCTTTGGGAAAAACCTCGTAAAGGAAAAGAATTTTCCTAAAAATCCGAATCAAAATTAGGCGTAGGTTTTGAAGGTCGATACTGATTTTGATTTAAAGTTCAAGTAAGTCGAGGTGCACTAAATTGTTAAATATATTATAAGGACACTATTCCAAGTTGAAATACCTAAGTAAGTACTTATTACAAACGCATTATATAAATATTTAAGGTGCTGGATGGGGGTCGCGGAAGTGATCATACATTATGCACCGAGACACTTGGAATATCAGCAGAAGTAATAAATATCCAAATAGAATGTCCGAAAGACATAAATTTTGCCGAAATAAAAGGTAGAATGGACCATCAATTCAATTTTCCAATTCTGAGCAAAATTAAATACAACATGGATTTCATGTAGGGGCTATATTTTATAATCTTGACAACTGCATCCTTATTGATATCAACGTTTTACAGGTTTACTGATGTACTAACTCACGACAGCCATAAAGCAATACGAGATCTTTTCCACGCGAATCCGAAACAAGTACAATTGAAATACGGGAAGATGTCCAACATTTGCATACTATTTTCGCCCAAAGGTTGCGTCGACTTTGTCAATTTACCGATATTCCATTGCGTCGTGTCAGATCCAGCAACTAGTGCCGTAGTAATGAGCTTTGACCTTACGGCTACAGCGACAGTGCATTGTTCCAGGTACGTCACGATTTTTGCGACGTATTGGGTATCGTGAGTGAAGCTTGAGAATCACGGCAAAAGTTTTTCAGGTTCAAATTGTGCCCAAAAACGGAGTTGGATTTTAGCCATCAACTAATCGGATGTGAGAAGTTAGAAACAATATTTTTAGAAAATCAAGGAAAATTCGAGTTTAGTTACGTGGTAGTCAGTGAAACTAAAATGCTCGAGCAATCGAAGAAAAAGCCGAAAAAGGAAAAAAAGGGCAAAAAAAGCAAAAAGAGTTCCAAACAGTCGAAAGCGAAATCGTCTGCTACATCCAAATCAACTTCAAAGAACTCCGCCGAGGTAAAATCGAAAAAAAGCTCGAAATCTTCTAAAGAAAGTAAAAAAGGAAAAAAGGGTAAAAAGGATAGGAAAACTCCAGACAAAAAGTATTTGCTCGCTTACTAAAGCTTTTGCCGGTGAAAATTTATACCAATTCTAGATCCAAGCCAAAGCCGACCAAGTTAAGTATTAATTGCTTTACATTAGTCTCATCTACCGGAATATTAGAGCCAGGCGAAAGTACCTTGATAAATGTAACAGCTAAACCAACAAAGGTAGGTGTGTTCGAAGAGAAGCTCCGGGTTTTTATCTCAGAGTGTGAGCCGGCTCATCGAAAAGGAATTCCTATTCTACTTACCTGTACCGGAATCACACCCAAATACAACTTTACGGATTTTACGGATATATTTTATGAGCAATACGTAGTTAGCTCGATGGTAGATTTCAATTGCCCAGAACAGGTAAATATTTTACCTCAAACAATGGGATCAGCAAAACATTCTCTCTCATTTCAGATTGGTGATAAGCAAGTCTTTGTAATAGAAGAAAATACATTGCACCTGAACAAAGTTTGCATTAACTATGGATGCAAAAGCCGCATAAGGATTAAAAGTGCTAGTGTGGTAACAACGACCTTGGCAGCATCTATAGATGGTGACACGTTTTTCTCAATAGCTCCTGCAACCATCATTGTAGAACCATACGACTACGCCCACTTCGTTATATCATTCACACCAAATGCGATAAAGGTACGGCATGAAGTCAAAGTTACATAAATTAAAACATTTTGGAATTACATTCTGGTATATAATTTTGCCTACAAGGTTTCTAAAGTTAATTGCCTTCTTAAAGGCTTCTTGTTTTTCAGTAAATTATTTTTATTGCAGAGCTACGAATGCACACTAAGACTAGATACTATCAATTCTGCCGTCACTTCTGGCAATCAGTTCCTTATCACTATCACTGGGGAAGGATATGTTCCGGATATATCCATTATCGAACCACCACTTGATGCCGCCGACGGTTCGTATAACTTAAACTTTTCACCTTTGCTAGTTGGGGAACGCGTAGAGAAGGCGCTGATTTTCGAAAACACCTGCCTGATTTCATGCAAAGTCATCCTCGAGCTTTGGAATGAAAGTGCCCAGATGCTCTCTCTATCCTGCGATGAACCCCCTGGAGAAGACTTGTTTGACAAAAGTTTACTCAGTACAACCACTGTTGGGGAGTCGGATGATAATAATCCATTTAGACACCACATGCTAGTGAAGCTTGAACCGAGAACTACAATAACTATTCGTGTTGTCTTCGAACCGAACGAAGAAGTGTCTGCGATTGCATTATTGAGGCTCCATGTTGTTAATAATCCGTATGATGTGTATAATGTAAGTGCCAGAGCGTTACATGTGTTCCAACCTTCTTGAAACCGAGCCTATTGTATAAATAGGTCAAAAAACATACGGTTCTGATGTTTGATTTTGAAAAAATTTAGTATTAATCTCGTGAACATTTGCGCAAGAATATATTTGAATTCCGGATCTTTTAAAGCCATCCAGAAATATATTTGAAAGGTAGCTCATGGTGTCTATTACATTATCTCAAAATTTTGACCTATTGTTTATACAATATGCATAATTATACATTTCCAATTAAGCTTCGACTTCCCTTTTTACAAATTAACTATCATTCAACAGGTCAACATAAGCATCGAGAGTTACATGGAGGACATCATAATGGACGGATTATCTATTATGTCGATACAGAACAGAGCACTAAACGTCATTTCCAGATACGAACTAAATTTCGGATTTTGCACATTGAACTCCCTCAAGCACAAACGCTTCACCATAAAGAATAACTCCTCATTTTTCATCTATCGATTTCAGTTTCCCAGCTTCGATAAACTCAAATTTTCGCCAACGATTGGTCATCTAAAACCTAAAAGCTCGAAGCAGGTATTGGTGACTTTCTTCGCTGCATCTCCCATTAATTTAGTTAAGGTATGGACTAATTGTAAGCGTAAGCAAAAACAATGTTTTCGATGCATTTCGCCGTTTGCTTTCAGGAACCCACGGATTGTTCAATTGTAAAAATTGAATACATATCGGGTGATATGGAACCGCTATCCTGGGATGACAGGCAGAACGTAGTTGTGTGGAGAGAAGCCTCTGAATCCTCCTTAGTGGAGAAACGATCGATTTCAGCACCTCTAAGTGCACGTCGTATACAAAAGAAATCGTAAGTCATACATGTATTAAGTTAGTTTCACGAGGTAGATCACTTCCATGTAGATAATATAATGTTTATACATAATCGATGACTTAACTCTGTTAGATCCTCAAAGTTGGTGAAAAAATCACTTGAGGATATTTCGTCGGTGAAGCGAAGTTCAAGTATAATACGACCGAATAGTAGAAGATCATCCAGTAATTTGTCGATTTCGGATACTAAAAAATCAAAAACTGAAGCCTCATCGTTAAGCTATAAGGAAAGAAAAATTGAATCAAAGCCGGAACCGTCATATGCCGCTTTAGCAGAACCGCCAAAAAATGTGGAATTTATTCTTTCGATGACGGCAGATTATTGCACATATGAATGCCTTATCCGCGATATTGTGATTCAAGATACATTAATGTTCGAAGTATGAATCCAATCGAAGTATGTCAGCAATAAACACGCAATTTCTCAAAACCAACTTTTAGAAACGCACTGCAACATTCCAAATTAAAAATACATCTACGATGCCTCTAGAATTAAACTGGTGCATAATTATGGACGAATGCTTTCCAAGACGTATTAATTGCAGCAATGGCCAAAATGTAAAAGATCCTTTGAAGTCAGAAACCGATACATTGGCCAATATCGTACAGCCAAAAAGGCTAGTAAAATCTGCTGCGCAAAAACGTGTATGTCTATTGGGAAACGGTCTGTTTATATTGTTTGCAATTATCTTCGTCTTGAGTTTTCTTTGTTATTTACAGAAAGATTTCTATCTGGTAATTGTACACCTGATAAAAGCTGCAGCTCCTCTACCATATTCAGCGATGACGGTAGTATAACAAATCGTTCCCGCGATTCGTGGCACGAATGCGACTACATGCCATTTTCGGTCGAACCTTTAACTTGTACCATACCTCCTCTAAAAGCTACTGATTTCAAAATAACTTTTTCGCCAATAGACGTTTTTCAGTACGTCGTTCACCTACGGTCGAATACACCGAACCTAGCTCCCAGCGATCCCGGACTGGAAGTCGTTGTGCAAGCTAAAAGCTTACTACCCCTTTACCATTTTGACATACTGCCAACCGATTACTTGTTACGCAGACAACGGTTTTGTGGTGATATTGTCGATGAGAATACCAAAGTGGTGGAGTTCGATGCTGTTGGGTTGAATATGCAGCATATCAGGTATACCTACCTGAAAAACGTTTGGCGGCTTCTTGAACCGTTTTGTTTCATTTTTATTTTTTTATTTATTAACTTCGAACATTGCAGGGCTGAATCGATCTTAATTTATCTTACATTTTATTTTTTCTTTATTCGATAGGAAATTTTGCATAATAAACCCCACTGGCGAAAATTTCAACTTCAGATGGAAACCATGTCCCACAAGGAATAACGAAATTTCATTATTTCATTGTAACACCCCTGAAGGAAACGTTACAAAAGGAAAAATGGCAGAAGCCTCGTTCACATTTGTACCACGTAAATTGGGAACCTTCGAAACATTCTACACATTCATAATTGAAAAATACAATATTGAAGCTATGTTTCTATTAACTGGAATTGCTCGAAACCCGTGCGTCTATTTTTCCACTAGCTATCTAACTTTAAAAGGTACCTTAGCAAATGTGGAGGTAACGGACACAATAATTCTACACAACAAAGATGATCTGGCGCTGAATTTTCGAGTGAGAAAATCATCTTTATTTAACAATGATCGCACAAGGAAGATTATCGTCGAGCCAATGGATGGAGCTTTGCCGCCTAAAAGCAATCTTCCATTAAGGTAGTTTTCCTTAATGCTCGTTAACAGGAATATCCCAAATGTTACGTGTTTTAGTTTAAAGTTTAAATCCATCCAAACTGGCGATGTTGACTTTAAATTGAGGTGCGACGTTGAAAGGATGAGCAAACCGCTAATTTTAACAGTAAAGAGTAGTGTTTATGACGTCGAAGCGCAAGCGATATATTTCATTGATAATCAGAAATACTACTTAGATCCCAAGGCCATTAACAATATCGAATTGAAAGCAGTAAGTTAGTAATTATAATACTATATCCCAAATTAGCTTCCACAAGTCCGAATTATATTATTTGATGGACACGAATTAATAAGAAAAAGTGAGTCTCTTGAAAAGTGCTATGTGGCAAAATGTCTGTTTAGAAATAGGCCGATTGATAATGAATAGGGAGACATATAGTAGCCCTACTACCTTAGTGGCAACTGTCCCAGTAAAAAAAAAAAGATATTGGTTAAGAAATATTTCTAATTCGTTTAGGTATAGAGAGCATGAAGTAGTGCACAACGCTTGTGTAGGATATTTTTACTTTAAAAAGCTTAAAATGATATAACTTGGTTTATAAGCACACAAAATGTTGAGGCTACTGCTTTACCGAAACGTTAGATTTTATATTGCGTTAGATCACAATCACAAATTCGAATAATTATACGTTCCACTAAATAATGCAAACCACGCACAAATCAAGTTCTACAATAATTATTTGTAGCTGTTTGTTCATCAAGAAGATCGTATCCAGTTTGAAATAACGAATACCGGTAAAATTGGATTCTATTATAACTGGCATAGCACTGAGAAAAGTTACGAAGATTACGCACTCATTGAGATTGATCCTTCTGAAGGTTACTGTTCAAGCTTAGCGGAAACTGTCAGTTACCTAGCAATTAAACCTTGCAAACCTCTAATCCAAAAGCGTTTTAAACTAATTTTGCAGGTATATTTCGTATATCAAGTAGTTAGTCACTACTTTTATCGATTCCTCTTTTTCGCAGCTACTATACGGTCCAAAATACATCGTGCACTTCATATGTACTACCACCAAGGTTAATTATAAGTTTTCTTTTCACGAATATGACTTCGGAAAATGCATTTTGCAAAATGAAAGAACTGCCTATTACAACGTCATACTCCAAGTTACAAATTTGGATCAACAACCAATAACGTAAAAAAGGAAAACGTAATAGTAGGTCAGCCCTTATCGCGACTTTTTCAGATTAGAGTACGATGGTAACGATTACGACAGTTTATCTGTTGTTTTTAATTCAAGCACTGTTCAAGCAAAACAAATCGAAAAGATACCTATATATTTTCATCCACAAGAAGCTAAAAATTACTCATTTCTCTTGCGTTTTTACATTAATTCCAAAGTCAACGAAATTATAGTTAAAGGGGAAGGAACACCGTTGATAATAGAATTAATAGATCAAGAACAAAAATTCGTTAATCTAGGTGCGATACTCGCTGATAAACAAGTGATAAAGGTGGTCCAAGTTATTAACAGGACCAACGCTAAAATATGTGCCATTTTCGACTTATACGAACGTTTGCCAATTCACAGTAAACCAAAGAAGGTATTGGAAGCTGCATTTGAAAGGGAAGAAGTAATTGAAACGGAAGAGCCGTAATTGATTATTACTTTTACTCATCTACTCCGGTTAATAACTCGTTTCAGGAAATCGAAAAAAAGCAAAAAGGACAAAAAAAGCAAGGAAGGTAAGCAAAAAAAGACTTCTTCGAAGAAAGACACCAAAAGCAGTAAGAAAAGTAAAAGTAGTAAATCAACAAAAACAAGCAAATCATCAAAAAGTAAAAGGACATCGAAAAAGTCGTCGAAAAGCAGCAAAAGAAGTAATAAGGAAGGTGAAACTTCCGATGGCAGTTCGAAATCAAAAAAGGGAAAAAAAGACAAAAAGAAGGAAATATTGTATTACACAACCATCCATTCCGCTTACAATTATTAGAGATTAAGGTCTAAATTTTCTTTTACAGAGACTTGGTTGAGCAAGTACAGGAAGAAGACCCAAAAGAGGTTATGGAACGTCTTATTAATGAGTCGCTAGAAATTATGCCAAAAAAATTTCTCAGGATGTCACCTGGTGATACCCATTCATTCACTATTATTTTTACACCAAAACAAAAAATGGTTTCGTTCACCAAGAAACTGTTTTGCCAAGTACAGGATCATCTAGAACCGCTTTGTCTTGTGAAAGGCTCCTGTATCGCTGCAGATTATTATCTGGACAGGAACAAAATCGCTTTTGCTACCGTCTCTAAAGGTGAATCGAGTTCTGCTAGATTCTCATTATTCAATACTGGAGATATTGGAGGAAAGTAAGTAATAATACTATGGACAACATTACTTGAGCAAAAAAGCAAAGAGTATTGCCTGAAATTAATCAAAAAATCTTTTATGTCCAACGTCTGAAAATGTATAACTAAAAGTATGTTTTTGTAGGTACAAGTGGAAGTTTGAGAAAGTAGAACCATCCATTACTGTTGAGCCATCCGAAGGCTATATTTCGCCAGACATGGGCATTACCTTCACTGCAAAATATAATCCGAAAACTATTCAATGTTCTGCTACCGCTAGGGTATGATCGTAAATTTCATGTATATCAAATATTGCCTTCCTTCGACGACAATCGTAAACACTATTTCTATCTTGGATGCACATTATCAACGTACCTAGTGATAACCAAATTAATTATTCCGTAGAGCCTGCAATTATTAATACTACTTTCTTGCTACAGGCACGATGTGTTATTGAACATTTTAAGAACCCGTTGAGAATACAATTTGTAGGTTCTTGTATAAACAAATCAACTACTGCCGGTACTCTTAAATTTAAATGTCCTGTTCGAACAGAAGCAGCACAAAGCATAATTTACGAGAACAAGTACAATTGGAAACCATATTTTATATTTTCTTATCTCATAAGCATACTTTTAGAATGGCTGAGCACCGACTTGTCAAACCGAAGATAGAGGGAGCACATTTTAGAGCACAAGAATTTGTAGATTTACAGCCACTATCCAGTGCCACTTGCGAGATTCACTTCTGTCCGACCGTCATGTCTACAAGCGAACAACCTCACAAAGTATACGTTTCTTTCCATCGTCCATTACTTTTGGCTATTTTTAAAAATCACATATTTTGATAGGCAACATTTCGTCTTGATCTGCCGGATGGTCGTTGCCTTATGTACAATTTGGAAGGCATAGCGGAAGTACCATTACCTCTCAACGTTATCGAGAGAGATATCAATTGCAAAATACAATTTGTCGAAACGCTCGAAGTTCAAAATTGGTTAAAGACCCCGCAACAGTTTAAAGTGATAACAGAAAATACTCAGCCCAACCAGTCAAGACAAATCTTGTATAAAACGACCGGAAATAGTTTCATCGACGTATCCGCAAGTGGAAAGCGGCAGTATAAATGGGGAATATTTGTAATGAATGTTGGAACTCTCTACTTCCGGGTAAAATCATTTGATGGCATTAACTACGAGGCAACATCGACACAGGGTAGAGATAAAATACTCTCGGAACCACACTGACGACGCCGGGTAGGCAGGAACATGTCCGTGGGTATTTTTTTTTCTCTCCTTGTGTTGCGTTTGCCGTGGATGAATCCATCGATACTATGAGGAAGCTATTTTAGCTTTTTTTTTTTTTGTTAATTGATTTGTCATGTATTTTGTGTATTTTTATATCGTTCCAATTGAAAGTGGTCCATGCAAATGGTATAGTATTAGCTTACAATTAGTCCGTGAATTCTATATTGACTTGCAGGTTATATTCAAAAACGAAGCTACCAAAGAATATCTATTTTACGAAATACTGCTGAACGTAAAACAAGGCGGGCCCCTTGCAGAAATCAGCTTAGTAACGTGCGTACGCATGCCAAAAATATATAAATTAACATTGGAGAATCCGCTGAAGAAAGAAGTTGCGTTCACTATCACTTCGAACTGTGAAAGATTAGAGTATGCAAAGCTCGTTACTGCAAGTCCTCTCTCAGAAACAACCGTGGACATCACCTATTTCCCTCTACTTCCTGGTGTAATGGATGCTAATTTGGAAGTCGCTAGCCAAGAACTTGGTGTATTCCTTTATCACTTTCATTTGGAAGCTGCCGATCCCGCACCGGAGCCACCAATAGTTTTTAAATGCCCTCTCGGAAGTAGTACGCAGAAAAAAGTGCAACTCAATCCCACAGTTAGATCGAATTTTCAAATCAAGGTATTATTCAACACACTACGTACCTGTCGATAGAAGTAGGTAGTTGATGTAACAATCAAGATAACAGCAGCCGAACTTACGCTATAAAGCTTAGAAGCTTAAATTCAATCATTATACTTTAGATATTAGATGGTAGTTGCTACTAAAGAAAGAGTTCTACAAGCAACTATAAATTTCTTTGCCGCTATCTTATCGAAAAGATGTTTGTTGAACGACCGACTTTATCTATTAAATTTCAATATTGTAATTAAGTCTTTCTGATGAATTTTTTGTGTTAATATAAATTCCAGATACAAGACAAACCAATTTTCACAGTTGATCGTGAAACCCCTTTATTTGAAAACACAAGCAGTGAATATGTAACTATAACCTTTGAGCCAAGCGCTCTTGGTAATATCCAATCATCCCTAACATTAACCTCATCAACTGGTGGCCAGTACCTGTAAGTGCATGCTGTAATCACGAAGCAATAAAATTAAAATCGCTTTTTTATAGTTATCCGCTAATTGGTACTTGTACAAATCCAACTCCCCAAGGACCTATCATAATCAAGCTTGGTGCGTCCACCACGTTTACATTCAAAAATCCATTCGATCACGAAGCAGAATTCACGTTAAGAGTGGAACCGGAGGTTTTCCAGGTTAAACCGATTTGGGAAAGCGTACTTGGTAAACGGAGTATGAAAGTAGTCGTATCGGCATTGAACCTTAAGCATGACGTCATCGATAATAAATCAATTCCATATACGGGAAAATTAACTATTACTTGCTCGAAAGAGGTTCCGCCAAATCTTAAATGGGTGTACTATCTACAATCAGAATCTCGCAAGAATCTCGCAACATATACATAAATATTTATTTTTTCAACTGAATTAACGTTATGTAGTATAAATATTTGGATATACTTGAAATATACATATTAATGTTTACAATCATTATTTTAATTTTAAGCATAAGGTGCTACCTAACATTTAAAGCAAAGTTAGAAATAATCTGCAGACTGGTAAACAACACATAAGTATCGGCAACTTCCGCACCACACAAGTTTAATTTATTATATACCAATATAATAATTAGTCCGGGACGGCCGTTTCGAGGTCACGAATGGTCCTCATCATCTACCGGTGACCGAATGATGGTTGATGCTTGATGATGAGGACCATTCGTGTCCTCGAAACGACCGACCCGGACTAATTATTATGTTACTATATAATAAATTAAACTTGTGTGGTGCGGAGGGTGCCGATAC
>LR737380.1:38310921-38429927 GCA_902655005.2 Marronus borbonicus | reverse complement strand
AGAAGCAACAAAAACCCCAGCCTTCCCTAGTTTTAATCATTGTCGTTTCGGATCTCAGCGTAATGCTTATTTATTAACTCTGAAGCAAGGCTTTAATCTATTTTGAAGACGAAAGGTGAAGACCCTTGTTAGAGGCCGCTTTCTCTATACTACCGAAGGCAAGGTGGTCGAAGGGCAGAACTAATTAGTGCAATTATGCTTTTATTTCCTAATATAATACTACATGTTGCCATTACCAGATGAAAAATGTTGAAAAAAGAAATTGTTACTAAATTAGTATTGTGCAAACAGAGCAATAAAGTGTCTTCAGTTACGGATACCCTATTTATGTTATTATTTACCATCGAATTAATGAATGCAACACAACAATATTCTATAGGCAATAAAGTATGAAGACGTCTCTACTTCCCATCAAACCTTATACGCACATTGCATGAATTTAAGTGATAATTCCCGGGCTGAATGTGGTTAAACGATCGTCGTGCTTATGTATGTTTGTGTACGTTACAAAGGTGAGCTTGTGTGCGTACGAAAATGACGAAACAAGAACAAGTCTCGCATAGTGGCTTATATTTAGATACCTGCGTACGTTAGACCGCATCTTCCTGTGCCAGAGACACTGTTCCTGGCAAAAACTAGCCGACTGACTACATGATCGTTGCCATTGAAATCTTTTTTCGAATACACAGTAACTATGGACTGATTTAAGTGGCACTAAGGTTAGATTTTTAAAATTATCCGCTAAGGGAACTCAGCGCCGTAACTCTGTACTTTATACTTTGACTGCTTAAAATAATTGGCGCTAAATTAGATAACCTTTTTAATGTCTCTTCGATAACTTACTAAAACGGAGTACAGAAATATGGTACCTAAGATATTATAACGTTTCAGTTAGTTCAATAAAGTTGTAAAGTATGGACATTCTTGGGATTTCCTTTTGTTTGAATACTGGTTGTTATCCACGTTTGTTTTAAATTCAAATATATTAATATACTTCAAATTATCTTAGTATTAAAAAATAAATAAATAATAATTTGGGAGGTATGGGGTACTCCGGTCCGCCGTTATTTATTTTTTGCGAAAATAATTTGCGTTATCTTTGACTATGTAATATACTTGAAATTATCTTTTAACAAAAGAATCAGTTATAGTTTCCGAGATATTTACAAAAATCTGAAAATTGTGAAAATCTATGGTGCCGCTATACCCCGAAATCGGGGATTCGGCCACTAAAAATAATTGCGTTGTGCTTATGCCATGACACTCTTTCAGTCCGTACAGTTTCATCGAAATCTGAATTTTCGGATTGCCGGTATTCCCTTGTTAGCCGAGATTATTAACCTTCACATGCTTCCCCTCGCGTTTTCCCGTCTTCCCTACAAAATATTATTGGCTACGCTTACATACGTAATGTTGCCCCACAAGTCTTACATCACCATGTAGTTTTACATACTCCCATAGTTTTTTATTTACTTTTACTTTCGCGTTGTCTTTGTTTCCTTTCCGTGAGCGGAAGCTTTCAGCCTGTCAAAGTTTCCAGACACTTTTAGCACCCTATAAAAATATGTTTTGTACATTTACGAGGAATGGAAATTCTCTTATAAATCAAACGGCAATTATAGGCACTGATGACAAATTCATTACGGTGTGAAATTAAGAATAAGTGGACGGCATAGCGAATGCGAACGGGATTTTCAGGCAATGAAACCAATCTCATCACAACGCAATAATATCCAGCGTTTTAAACAGTATCCTTACTTTTGAACTTATATGTCAAAGACTTGAATCTTCTAAAAACGGTGTCATAGTGCGTTCCCATTTGCTTTAATAGTGCCAGATGCCCGTCTTACCTTACAACAGTTGGAACAACACACGGTCACAAGTGTTCAGCACTTCTAAGAAACGATACGCTCCCATACGTCTGCCAACTTTAAACTGGAGAAAGCTCTAAAGGGCGAGGCAACATACAGTCTAGCTCTATGCATCAGTTTACTTTTTCTATTGATAGTAAATGTCAAACAAACATGCACAGGGAATATTGCGGGGATGGTGTGAACTACTTGGAAGGAGCATTTCTGTAGATGGCAGATGTACTCAATTAATTTTAGTACACCATAATTTCGTATGATACATTGTTTCCTGCAACGGTTAAAGCCCCTAATTATAGCTTGCATCTTTATTATTAAGACTCAATGCAGTCTAATTCTAATAATTGTTCTGTTCAGTTAATGTCGTCCTTATCAGTCTACTTGTGTATCTACTAACCTGCTATTACTTTTACTAATTGTTGGACAGTAGATCTGAATTTAATCGTAGGTTTGTACAGTGTATTTCTGAACATCGACTTCTGCGAACATTAATGGAAATTCAACAATGCTGTTCTAAATTTCTGAAGCAAATACATTGATTAAATTTCAATGTTGCAATTTAGTGTGAAATTAACTTACTTTACATAACAGGGTGTTTAGTTCAAGCAAGTGGTAGGTCAGTTTTAACCAAAAATAGCATTATGCAAGGTGTCACGGTTTCTGAGATAAAGCTACTATGAATTATAGATAAATAGAGCTGCAAAAACAACTGAAAACTGAACTGTAAAGAAAGCAAATACAAGCTAAAAAATGGTCATTCCTGAGGATGAGGACCATTCGTGTCCTCGAAACGGCCATCCAGGATCAATTATTATATAATTAATTAAACCTGTGTGATGCGGATATTGCCGATACTTTTGCATTGTTTACCATACTACGCCACAGTCCTTGCTATCATTATTGTATGACAAATTGCTAGTACGAGTTCCAAAGCGCGTTTTTATAAATACATGCGTGGGTTGTGTGGATTACCTGCTTAAAGTTTATGTACACCGTAAGATGTAGAAATTCACCGAATTCGTAATCCGATTAAAAAGAATACACATCACACAGAATCAAACAAAAATCAATTGACAGGGAAGGAATGAAATCCCGTAACATCAACTCTAAGATTCAACAGAAACTCCTATTATCTTCTTCTTTGACACTGCTTAAATCTTTCGCGTTTCTGAAAACTCGTACATTTCCTCCCGTATAATTCACTTCATAGAATTCGTTATGATGCAGCCGTACAGTTCCGCGCCGGCTTGTACGTAGTATTTAGGATTTGAAAATCAAAATATTTATCTAAACTCGAAAATTGATACCAGGATAAATACACCAACGTCTCGGCTTTTACACAAGCCATAATACGTGCTTATTAATGTTTGATACTGCAAAATAAAACGTCAAATATTTCCGAGAAGAGTAACTGAGATCGCCCCGTGCAGTGCTTCTTCCTTAGCAGATGGAAAATCCAACATTTGTCTTGTAGAATCTAGATCTATAAACATTAACGTCATAACATCGCAATCGGATTACGTTGTTATTTTTATAACGTAATACTGAAAGAAAAGTAGTCGACGTTCAATGCCTACACGTGAACTAAGAATATACATACAATGAGAGAAGCCATAGAATATCCAGGAGTTTAACCATACACGCGTACGTTAAACTAAGTATTGCCTGCAATGGATAAAGTACATTTATGTATGAACGAGCACCTTCTTTATTTTCATTGGCCTTTATTTATGGCATTAAAATACGGAGGAAGTAGTGCCTAGAAGCGTAATTAAGGTTTTGCAATTTCACAGCTTAGTATTATAATACATTTCGTAACGATTATAATTTTCCACCCATACAGATTAAATGCATATGTTGGCGCTTAGCAATTAAGCTACGATAGCATGTAAATGAATTTATAGCAAATTGTAGACTAGATATGACGTAATAGTCTTCCTTAACAAGTTCAATTAAAGCAATGAACTTTGAATAAGATATTACTTGAGGCAAACCCACTAGCAATTCAACGGCCATTGTAATACTTTGTTAGCCACAAAACATTTGGAATTAGTGTAGGAAATACCAATGCAACGGTGCGATAAATGTACTTATTGAACATAGAAGATTTTACCTGCCGATGCTAATATGAAAAGAAGATCAGTTGTATATTTTTATATAGGCCCGGTGAAACATTGGGATAGGTAACAGTATAATTAGAATGAATGAAATAATTGAGCTTATAAAAATTTTATATACATTTATTTTTGATCTAAATGTAATAAATACTAATTCTTGCAAGCACCGATCAAGCAGATTTTGAGCTACGAAAATGTGTATTGTAAATAATCAAAAAATAACATGACCAATTTGTCACATTCAAGCCGCATTGAGCCAATTGTATATAATTTACTACAGGATATAATGACTTTGTAAACCGCTTTTGAAATAAGCGATACACAACACACATGTCCGTAGCAGAACCTAAATTTAAACGGCAGCTCAGAATGTGAGCATTGGATACTGGAGATAAATATGAAAAAAAGAAAAGGCATATTAAGGGATTTGATTTGCTTATAGTGAACAGTTTCTGTTGTACATAATCATACTGGCACATTAATACGAGGTACTATGTATGTACGAAGATAACAGAAGCTTTGGGAATTACGTCCCCAACGCGTGCCCTACGTGTTTTATAATGCACGAAATAATCTATAGGTTACAAATGAGTTCATAAATACTTGTGTCAGGGCTGTTGTATCTTCGAAACGAGGGACTAACGAACAGGAAATCATAAATGTTACGTCCTGATTATGTTTCTACTCAAATTTAAGACGTTATCTTGCGAACTGCCTCTATCGGAAATGAGAAAGGAAAGCAGGCAATTTGCGTAGGACGAAGGGATTACAAAATAAATATTTATATACCTACACGGTTGAAATAACCAAAATTAATGTATACAGCGTGTTCACCTAGAGCGTGGGTGGGAGATAATCCTTGCACTGAGCGATTTCAAAAAAAGGCTTTCAAATAAAAACCATTCGGAGCCAAAAAAGAATTTTAGAACATGTTCAGCGTAATGATTTAAAGCGAAGCTAATTACTCCACTACAATTTTACCTTTGGGTTGAGAACTGTTCTACGTAGTTAATTTTAAAATGAAAATAGACGGAAGTACGTCAGTTTTAAGAACGCCAGTACGTATGTACGAGAAATAGCATCACAAACCATCCTTCCTTATAAAAAATTTAAATATTAAATGTTTGATGTAGTCTTGCGTAAACAAAATATATCTGCAATAATTTTCTATAAATATTATTCCCGATTTTATTTCCGTTTGTAATTAAAAGTTATATTTAGACCTCTCGGAGGAAATCAGCCATATATGTTACATTTTCGGTCAAAGATTTTGTTAAAGGCAGAATTCGGTTAGATACAACGGCTGTAATAATTACTCGCGTGCCAATGGATTCCGTTTTCGGAGGTTGTTATAAATAAACATCCGGGGGCGTAATTACTCGGAAACATTTTACGCCAACATGTGCATCTACAACCACTTTATTCAAGTGGGGCAGCGATTTTTGTACACGCTAAGAGTCGGGAGCTACCATAAAACCACATCTGTGCACGCTAGACGTTATTTATTTATGTATATAAAGATGAGATGTGTTTAAGCACCGGATTGTCTGGGTTAGTGATTTGGAGTTTACATCTTATTTTGTTGCCTCTTTATTTTTGCATTCCCAATATTTTGTTTATATTGATAAGATAACGATTAAAATTTTAATTTTTTATTTTAATAAAATTTAATAAATTAATTTTAATTTAATTTTAATTTTAAAATGTAGGGTTGAAAGTATTTATATCCATGAAACAAGGTTTCCAATGAGAAACGTGCCAATCAACCATTTTACTTATTGCTGCAACCCTTTTTTAATAATAGTAACATGATCACTGAAGTTGCGGTTAAAATATCAGGTTTATCATTCTTCGTACAGCAGCGACGCAACATGCAGCTGCTCAGAAGAAGCTCCATCCAATTGAGACCGAAACGTCGACATTCTCATGCAATTACGACGCGGTTTCAACCCGGAAACCTGAATTCTTTAAAAGGATCAGGTTTATCGAATTTGTTTTAAGCGATATTACATGCAAGAGTGAAATATTATATTGTTTTATTATATGAAAAGCACAGAAAAACTGGCTGTAATATATTTAAATTATCCTCTAACCTGCAAATAATCCCGTAGCGGTTATTATAGTCATAAAAGTACAATAAAACAGACTAAATATTCCCTGAATTATCTTTCTGTTTGCGCATTTCTTAGTAATAATTAATGATGCTATTGTTATCTACAGTACTTTAGTGTTATTTACACCGCGCATCATCGCTAGCAAAAGTAACCGCGAAATTGCTAAACAGTTAATGTTAAACCGCTCCACCATTGATTATAACGTAAAAAATACCGAGCAAGTAACAGTTTGGTAACTTTGGGTACTCTTCAAACATGATATTTTGAAGTGAGTTCTGTCCATGTGGCCACTCCCAACCAATGGTCCAACCAATTTAACTTATTGCCTATAATTATTCCTAAGAGGTTGGTGAGAGACATCCTTGTTTATATCGTTGTGGTTGTCAAAATGAATTATTACGGTTTTTTGTATATTTAGAATTATTTTATTTTTATTGTACCATGTTTCAAATTTTTCACAGGTTTAACGAACTATGCCTTGCAATTTTCCGAGTGTTTACGCTGAGACAACCGATGGTGTTATCTGCCACTTTCTCTACTCTCACCTAATTATTTATGTCGTTAATGTAAACCAAAAAAATACGCGGTCTCAGACCGGATCCAGTACCAGGAACGTGTTCTGTGACCTATCTCTACTTTACATTTACGCACGCAAAAGTATGAATGTAGCCAAAAAAAATTATCCTATAAAAAGAATAGCCCCGCAACGTAAAGACCAACCGTAAGGTGGACACACACCACTAAGTCAGTAGCAGCGCTCTCCGTCTACCTGCTCGTCCGAAAACCGAAAAAATAAATGTAATAAAAATGTACGACTTAGAAATTTCATTTACACAATTCGTGTAACATTAATATGTACCACAAATAGCACAAAAGCCATATGCGCACGTTTACAAATATTGTGTATTATGTGCTGTTCTTCTGTATAATAAAAACCTAAAAATAATCAAGGTACAAACATGTTAGGAACAGTGCCAATGTTGGCTACGGTATTCGAAGGAAGAATAATTCTAAAGTTAAAACATCTGCAGTATATACCACGTCATTGTCTATTAATCCTGGATAACAAAAAAGCAGTAGCAGTTATTAGAACTTTTGATGTTTTTGAACGTTCGAACAAGGAAGTGTCATTTCCGTATTTCAGTTTGATGCTCGATGAAGAAAGAATATGTATATTTTGAAACAGCCTTTAAAGGACTTTTATAACAACATTAAAAACAGAATTGAGGTATACACCTTGTTCTATAAATAAGCTTAAACATTATTTAATATCTAGATAATTCTTATATATGTTCATAGAAATTACATATTTAAGCAGGAATCAGCAGAGAGCCTGTCCCGATTACGGCATGCTTGTCCAACATGCGATTTTTAACACTAATAATGAGTGTGTAAACTTCTTTTTCCTGGTTCGAACAGAATCCAATATGTGCCTCATTTATTCACATCGCATTTACGTCTGTTTATGTTTATTATCACTGACAGTACTTAAAACAAACAAACGGAAACATTTTCACCATACTCAATGCGTTTTCACTGTTTCATTTGTATACATTTTCATAATACAGATTGTGCATATTGCAAACAATCTCTTCGGAGTGTCTACCAAAGCAATTGCTTATTTGCTTAGCGGTAATAATTCCTTCTGCGGCTTCCAAGTAATATGTAATATAAGGTGTAAGATTTCAATTGAATGTTTTCGCTTGTGTTTGGGGACAATAAATAGAAAATTATTTTTATTTTGTACATAACTGATTGCAGCTGTTGCAAGAAATTCATTGCTGGTATATATGTAGGTACGCGTACGCGCGCGCAAATTTGCTGTAGTCGGTATGCGACCTAAGAAGTGCAAATATAATTGTGCTGTAAGGAAGTGAATATTTTTCGTTGTTGAAGTGATCCAAAAATTGAGCCTCGGTCGGTTTTGATTCTTTGTTCGCAGGAAATTTCCAAAATTAATCTTCAAAAAGCTCTAAAAGGAGTAGCAAGGATTACTCATAGATGTATCGTTAGAAAAAAAAAATCGTAGTTTACATTTGATTGCCAAAAAAATTCACATAATATACTTATATACCTCATACACTGGGATGAATGTGTTTTTTTTGTGGTGTTACTATTAAATCGTTATTTTTACTATCGCATCGCCCAACTGCTATTGCTTGGGTTTTCTCTCTCCTTTCCGACATTAAACTGTCCATTTTATTAGCAGAATTGATCCTATTTTCGCTTTCAAGTTTCGTAGTTTGGTAAATCATAAATACATCAAAAAGATAGATTAGCTGTGAATTGAAGGAGTAATGTTGTTTATCAGAAGCATGCTGTGGGACGCATTCTTCATTGATATACAAGCACAATTTTACTATGTCGTAATTTCGAGCTGAGGAATATTCCATCAACGTAGATTTCTATGTGGAAAACGTAAAGGTGCGTTTGATTTTAATTCCTTTCCGTTTCAGCGTGTGTATACGCTTTTACTGCTCTATCTGTTATTATAACTGTGACTAATTTGTTTCTATAACCCGGACTAACCTAATCCATTCGCTACGCACCTCTTGCCGAAGATTAAATGTTTACCTTTACATTTTCAACTGTTATCAAAGAAAATCCTGTTTCAATCGTTGAAATCGAAGATTAAACATTGGCCACGTAAAAAATTAAGAGAGGTACGATTTTTATGATGATGTTTAAAATTTAGCGGAAAAATATTTGCTTTAAAAGATATGCTGAAACAGGTATTGACAGTTATATAGCAAAATCGCATTGTAAATGCAAGTTTATTTGAAGCATTAAATTGTTACAGCATAAGAAGCAATTTGCGCGGGTTTTACTAATTAGCACACTCTTATAAGCATTAAAATGCTTTGAATTAAAACCATTTGAATGGTGTGGAAATCGTTCTTGCTA
Organism: Marronus borbonicus; assembly: GCA_902655005.2. Classification (NCBI taxonomy): domain Eukaryota; kingdom Metazoa; phylum Arthropoda; class Insecta; order Coleoptera; family Scarabaeidae; genus Marronus; species Marronus borbonicus. The sequence continues at coordinate 38,420,924 of LR737380.1, read as the reverse complement.
AAGTTTGGATTAGAAAATGTTCGTATATTTATTGACAATTTACGTAATTATTATAGTAATGTTCTTCCGAAAAAGAAATGTGAAAACAAGGAAACCGGGTTAAATTCAAACTAGTGTAATATGGATGGTGCTGGTTTCTTACTGTTTTTCCCCAAATGCTAATGATGTGAATATTTTTCTGACGTTTTAATTAAAGTGTCGTATTACAATTTAATCTTATAAAAAACGTAAGTTAAAATGTATTTGCATTTGAATTTTTTCAAGAGATAGATATGTATATCTGAATTTAGGCGGTTGAGGACAAGATTATAAACATCTCGGCCCGTTAGAGAATAGACATGAAATTGGTTTCTTTCCAGAAGAAATATGATAATATACTGGCTGTTCCGTTTAAAATAAAATATGTGCCTCATCGATCAGCTTGTCACTACAGAAATATTTTTGAAACATACCCTATGAGCATAAAATATAATGCTAAGATAGCTTAGCTTCCTCATGGTATTGATGGAATAATTCACGGCAAACGCAACAAAAGGAGAGAAAAAAATTACACTAACACACGAACATATTTTTGCCTACCCGGCGTCATCAGCGTGGTTTCGAGAGTAATTTATAAAAAGATAAAAAATTACTCTCGAAACCACGCTGATGACGCCGGGTAGGCAGAAACATGTCCGTGTGTTAGTGTAATTTTTTTCTCTCCTTTTGTTGCGTTTGTCGTGAATTATTCCATTAATACCACGAGGAAGCTAAGCTATCTTAGCATTATATTTTTTGGTTATTGTTTCTAGGCATTTTCTAATGTGTTCTGTTTATACTCTATGAGGTCTATTATGTCATCAGAAAAAGTTTTAACTTCTTGATATTTACACAGTAGGTACAATTTTAAAATTCCAGAATATTTGGACACCTGTATAGTATATGCTCAAAAGTTCGACTATTTTTCACATAATCACCGATCAAAACCCATTTACGCCAATTATCGTAAAAGAAACCCCCATGATACCGTATACATCAGAAGCGTGTCAAGGATGGTTTATTTTGTCCGTTGGCAATTGCGAAATTTAGCCCGTTCCAAAGTCGAATTCACTATAGGCCGAACGGATTTGCGGCGAAGTCTGGGTAGACGAACAAGAAGATCGTATAAACATCTGCCGGTTGTACTAAAATAGTGCGGGGACGCGGGCAATAATAATAACAATGAATTCTTGGCACACAAAAATCGTAAATACCGTAAATGTTTGAATGCGAAACGAACCGAGATAAGTTGGGTATTGATTCGATTATTCTTTTTTGTATATTGAACGTCTGCAAGGAAGATATCTCAACGTTTCATCAACAGTGACACTTCCACTCACAGTCACACTTTATACAATAGCGAGAAGAACTATTCATACCGTGTCAATCGTTTAAACAAACTCAATATAAATGACACACATATGTATATTACATGTACTTAAAAAAAGAAGTACATAGATATGTTTAATTTACATCAGAAAGGGGAAAAGAAGTGAATATCGAAAATAAAAGAATTTACAACAAATGATAACGGTAACCAATAAAGCTAAAATCAAATATAAAATACACGATAAAGTGCAAATTGATTTAGTATAGCTACTTTGTAGAAAAACGTTATGATAATAATTGTTTTTGTTGCAGCACAAGTCCAAGTCAATTGCAAGAAGTGACCTTAGATCCCGAGGGATCATTTTCCTGTAAGTATCAAGTTCTTGTTTTTTATAGCTACCATATATGGAATGTTTCTCTTTTATTTTGTTTTACTCACAGAAATTCTGATTAATTAGATCGATTTCTTAAAAAAAAAAACATTTTTTTCTCATCAAACTTGTATTGAAGAGCCATAAAAATCCATTGTGTAGTGAGTTAGGAGCCCAATCGGTGACAACTTTTCTGATTTGACCGACACAATCTCGAGTCACCATTCGCGTGCAGAACAGTTGAACAAGCTTCATGCTTTGCGGCGATGGCAATAGCATGACAGCAGCAAACTCATGTAACATTTTACGTACACATCTTACACACTAGAAGCTCTTACGGTAATGGTAGTAGCTTACCATCCACCACCCTTGAGTGCGACCGACATGATTGATATTAATACTTTACTAACATACAACAAACATTGCAATAACACAATTCAGTATGTTATGGCCTTAAATTTGAAGAAAATAACATTTGTTCTACAAAATACGGTGATTCCATATAGGCATGGCGTAAAAGGAGTAAATAGTAAAGTTATGTTGTTTGGATCTTGCACAGTCGCCGTCCGTAAATCTAACCGCCATAACATATATTAAGTAAAATTATCTAGTTGTACCACTTTCTGCCACGTGGATCTATACACGTAGTTATATTTATTTCCCGCAACGGAAACGTATATGATTTGTACATGTACGAAATTAAAAACTTCTCTTCATTTGCTAATTACTTTTGGCAACGTTTCAAAACGTGACGAAAACATCTCTGGCTTAAACTAAAATGAATATGTAGAGACCGTAGCCGCTTGTTCGCAGCTATTTTCAACTATACCTACTTAGATAATTTCAAATAAAGTAAATAGATGTTTAAGCATCTTTTTGATTTAACCTTACGTTTTATATAAAAGTTCAATTCAAATTCAATTTTAAAACTATTACACAGCAACCACCATCTATTATCCTATTTTCGTATTTGAATACGTTTAATAACTATATTTATGCAATATGGAAGCCAGCACCACTTCAGCTGATAGCACTAATGCAGCACAAGTATCGATGAGGCGTTAAGCACTTTCGACAGACGCAAATTTGTTGCTCTTAGTGCCAAGCGAATTTCTCTAGTGGCTTACTGCGTATTTGCTCATTTTGTAAAGTATTTGTTTAGTAGTTCCCTGACCAAACTATTAGACCAACTGCAATTAAAGTTGTTGTACTTCTTCCTATATACGTCGCACTCGAATGATGTCATGTTCCTTCTCTTTTGGAATAAGATCTATTTACATTGTGCAATCAAAATAAACAACTTGTTAATCGTATGGTTCGCAATACTTCTAAAACAACTGATGAAACTCCAGTCGTTTGCGTTAATTAATTTATTGTATCATATAAATGTCGCACATCCAGCGTGACTAATGGTGTGCGGGGTTTGGATTATCGACCTTGATGCGTAGGACCATAGACGGTAATAGCGATGATTTCAATTAATTTAGCATGGGTGCCAATTGAAGGCGCGCCATCAGCTCATCACATACGCAATTAACCCAGCTGTAGTACAAACGCGCTATTTACGGATTGAAACAGATCGGTTCACATCAGGCACATGTCAGTCTTCTAATTTAATTTTTTTTTTTAATTTAACGCCGGAATGGCATTGTGTCAAATTGTCTATATCGTATATTTACAGTGAAAGCCCTCAGGAGCGGACACTCACGGCTCCATCTACTTTGTTGGCTTATGAGGAATGTAAAACAAAATAGACAAAATAATTCTTTAACTTTCAATCAAAAAGTTCAAAACTGGGTCTACATAAAATAAGTCAGATATTTTTATCTGTTTTAATTTAATTTTTTTTCGCTTTTAATGCATCAACGTGGGAGTTTATAGGACCATTAGTGCCTTCTTCCTCATCTTCTGTAAGTATTTTTACATCCAAGTTAATGAAATCCTCTTGGTTCTCAACTTGGGCGATGTTATCGAATTTTCTGTAAAACTCGGCCAAGGTTGTCAACGGCAAATCGTCTTCTGCATCAAATATTTCACAAAATTATTTTCTACCTTCATTGAATTATATTAAAGTACGTCCATAAAATATCTACGGTATCTTCTGTGCTTGAAAATATAATTTTATGCAAAATCCTCTAGTCAACGTTTGCAACTTATTTTAGTATAAAGCTGACACCAGAAATGCGTACGATTTATATCAACGTTCTTCTGAAAATTCGGCATATATCATAGGTTCTACGCATCCCGTGTCTTGACGTGTTACAAGTGTGCCTGGCGGATTTTATTACAAATATGTAAGCAATTTCCACGGCGCAGCATCATGTACAATGTTCGTATTACGAGGAAAATAAATACACGCGTTGGCAAGTCGCGTCGCTACAGTATTATTATTGGCGCCATGTCAAATATTAATTGCGGTAGCAATTTCGATCGTGCCTAGCATTAAATCAAAATCTGCAGAGTTGCTTGGGTAATCACGTAATGTCCAAACAAATTTTCACATTTCGGTGGAAAATTAATTATTATTAAGCACGTACCTTATGGGTTTTGGCGAAACCTGCGACTTTGTTTATGTTGCAATTTATAATCTAATTTTGGGAAGACGTGTCATCATAATAGCCGTCGAGGAAATACCTACATTTGCTTTTATAAATGTTTGCCGTTCCTTTAATTGATCTAAGACGAAAAAAAAACGCAGAAACTTCAATTTGTTATTATGTCTAGTAGCTATATGTTCCATTTCGACATTACATACCAAATTCATTCAAAACTGACTGTTTTTGATACGAAAACTTAATAGATGAGTGTGACTGAGTGGTCATTATGCTAAAAATGGTTGAAATAAGGTAATTCTGACCATAAAATTTATTGGGTGATGTGATGTTTAGACATATTTAAAAATATATTTAATCCGAAACGCTCTTTTTTTGCTTCTTTGTTTTTAATCGCATTACACAGATGGCCAAATGTGTACTTATTTAGAAATGCTCCTAACTTTTATGTGTACAATCAGCTTTAAAAAGTCTTTACCTGCTAACATATCGTTCTTTCAAAGTGACACGAGAAGAACAGACACGTGCGGAAACCAAACAGTTTATTTATTAAAGAAAACAATTTTTTTCCTTTTTCCTTTTTCGATTACGTAACTAACAGACTAATAAAGTGTCTGACATAAACAAGCACACAATTAGTGAAATATATCAATGGGATCCATGCGGTAAGGTATACATAGTAGTATATTGACCTAACACATCGCTATTAAGAGAAAATAGAGAATACTCCCCATGTATATAAATAAGATGTCTGCACTACGTTTCTGTTTCTTCTTCAACTTGAAATAGACTTGTGCACCTGGATTTCAAAATCCACAAATTCATAATTCATACAACGCAACGAACATATATTACATTGTTGTGGATGTAAATTTATTTGTCGTACAATTACGAAGCAAGCATATCACTTCCTACAAGACTGTAATTGCGTAGTAATAATGAACGCGGTAATTGAAAAAAAAATAAAAATTTGGAGTATTTTGTTGCTAATTTGTTGCTCTTAGAATTCCATTTCATAGATTGTCTAAATCCCAACATTCCAACGATTGCTGGGGACCATTTTTCTATAATGAGCTCCCAATAGAAATCAAGTTAAGAAGCTTGTTGTTGATAGAGAATACTATGCGGTTAATGGATATTTTAATCCATAATCCATAAAGAATGTTAGATTCATAGAAACATAGAATCTTTTTCTAATCCAATGATGGTACTGTTTAGCCCATAATAGCCGGCTCTTTTGACGATGTATGTACGTCTATGGCGCATATTAATATTTGGTTTATTAAAATCATTCAGAATCGTGCATTTAGTAAAACCATAAGTAGCATAAATACGCCTGTATAACGCCAGCCGTTGTATTTATAAAAATAGATGTTTACCGTCTATAAAGAATAGAAGGAAGTTACATAACTAAAGCCGCACCGATTTATCAAATATCATTTATACCTGGTTTTTCCATGTTGTCGGTGCTCGAAGTTTGTGTAAACAGCCCGTATGATATACTAGAAGAAATAAATTTTTATACCTCACATCTATTTGTATGAAACCTGGTTAAAAGATAAGAAAACCAAGGAAAAACCACTTCCCGCGTAAATAGTTTTATATTTCAAAAATTTCAAAAGCTGTCGCTAACATAATAAAGTTACTTCACTGTTTGCCAATATTGCTGTTGCAATTTGCTACCACCTACTCTCACTACCTTACTTTTTTCCATGATTTGAGCGAAAACGCATGATCTCCATTAGCAAGATTTTACGTTGTTTCTTTTATTTCCTCTACGGTTGAGGATATAAACCAAAATCTACGAAAGCTCTTAGTGTAGCATTTACACCAAAAACCTAAATTGATGGTAGTTTTTTTAACTGATTACGTATAATTTGGTAGTATTCTTAAAAAACATGGGACGTGTAGAACTAACCGAGGTAAAATTAGTAGAAAGAATTATATAGCTGTCTCTGCTTAATAGTACTCGGAGCTCCTAGTGTTCATCTTTTCCCCTCTTCTTTTAAAGTTGAAATTTAGTGTTTTCTGAAGTCTCAAATATCTTTTTAGATGCCACTAGTGAGTTTCTTATTAAAATTATCATCGTCGCGTTTACGAAAAGTAAAATTGAGTTGGCGTATGACACCCTAACAAAATTATAACTGTCATTTCGATCATTTTTTCCGTACGTAAAGCTTTAGATATTTTCGGGTTTTGAGTGTATAAATTATGTGTATTGCTTGCAATTCCAAAATTCATCGGTTTTTTCTGCTACTACTGAGTCCATGCATTTTTTTCATCTGCCCGATGCTGCTAATTGTATACGGTTTAGTTAATCTGCTCTTTCGTTTTGCCAAACCTAGGGATCTAACCAAGGAGATTATAAAGATATTCTGCTACGAAGATATAAAGTTTAATTTCGAAATTTGAGAGCAGAGTTGCAGCAGTAAAAGCGTCCCTTACCCCATCTTTTTGTATTCATACGTGTGGTCTGAATTCTTTCAAGATACGCGCAAAATGTCTCGCTTCTACATCAAGGACCTTATAAAGTCGATGCTGAAAATCGATGTGAATTCTGCGGACTTTCGAACACAATCTTCCGCTTCCTTGTGTTCGAGAGCGTCTACAGACGATGAAACAGATCAAGAGAGCATATCCCAACGTAAGTTATACGTTCTAAGAATTACTACAGATGCGGTTAGCTTTAAATTTAGTTTAATATCCGGTGATAAAACAATTTTGCGGAATGTTCCTTTAAGTTTGTGCGCCCATAGCATTTAAACCACACCGTTTCTTTTTACCATCACATGCGGAATCTTTTACGAACTTTCTAATTTATGCTTAAGCAGTTCCAATTTTGCGATTAAATCTTGTTATAACAAATAATTCTGGAAGAATGTACCATACGGTTAAGAAAGATTGCAAAGCCTTGTAGTAAACTTTGGATAGAAAATTATGTCTGTACACTAGTTAACAAGGATAATTGATTAACCTCATTTTTTAATTAACTTACTTAGCTATAACCTTCTGTTACATGTTTACTGCTTTAATTGTGTCCAAGATAATCCAATGTAGTAGAAATCACCTAATTGCTTTTTTTTTCTTCGTTCTAGATGCGATGGGCTTACATTCTTCCAATGGGGGCCCATTCCGGGGACGCTCCATCAAAGAAATTGATGAGCTGATGACCAACTTAAGAAAAGAAAATTTTAACTTAAAGCTCAGAATATATTTTCTGGAAGAGCGTATGGGGACCAATTTCAATTTAGATAAGGAGAATGCGATTAAGAAAAATATTGAATTAAAGGTAATCTGTTAAGGAATAATAACACTTTTTTCCTATTCCGCTTACTAATTGATCTTGAATTAAGATTGTGTACATTTGACCTTCTAGGTTGAAGTTGAAAGTCTGAAAAAAGAACTCGTCGAGAAACAGGAACTGCTTTGCCAAGCTGTGAAAGCAATGGAGCTGGACGAAGAGGAACACAAAAAAGAAGTGTGTGACAAGGACAAGAAGATCACTTGCCTACAGTCCCAGCTAGAACACTTACAAGAAAAATATGATGTAAGCATATTTTTTAATCTCTTGCAAAAAGCTTAATCGTTTTCTTTCATTTCTATTGTAGCTGTTTCAAGATGAAATCCGTTGCCAAGGTGATGGCATGAATGAAGCGTTAAATTTGAAGAAGCAAGACGGTGCTTTAGAATTGCATCTTAGGGAGTTGGAAAGTAAAGTTAAGGATTTAGAATTTCAGGTATTGCAATTATTTTTCTTTATTTATTTATATAAATTTATAAGATCATATTCGATAGACATTATTATATTACGACACAGTACATATTCAAAATAACTTAAATTCTTAAGAACATTCCTCGCAGATTTAAGATATAATAATCCTACAGAATATCCTATTTCCTATTTTCTGAGACTAAAATAATGTTCAGGTTGCATTTAATTCAAAAACTTCAGGAAGGTTAAAATAATCAATAATTTTAAGTATGCCTGTATATTATTCACGCAATTTTTTATTTTGTTACTCTTGCAGGTCTAAATAAAAATATTGAATTTATTCGTGCAGTGTTAATTTTTAGCATATTCAGGACTTTTTTCTAATTTTATTGAATTTGTTTTTTTGTCTTAATTTTTAAGTATTTTTTTTTATTATCGAATATAAAAAATATGTAAATGGAAATAGTATATTGACGCGTGTTGACCAAAAAGATAAGTATCGGTTACGTTTATGGTTTTAAATAGTTTCTGTATTGTTGTGTATTCCTGTGTCTAAATTATTATTTTTTGTTTTCATAAACAGCTAGAGAAGGAAAGAGAGAACAATAGGGAGTTAGAAAACTTGCTGCAATTAAGCGAAAATCGTACCATCACCATCTCATCCTTAGAATCGGAATTAAAACGAAAAGATGAATCATTTAAAAAGCTCAGTATAGAATTGGAAGACCGCAATAAGATCCTAGAGAATTTTCACGTTAGAATAAGTGCCTTAGAAGAAGATGTATCCGAGAGACAACGGGAAGTCGACTATTTAAAGAAGGATTTAGAAGATAAAACCGTTCAAGTTCGAGAATTACAATCAGAAACCCAAGAATTCCATAAAATTGCGTCCGAATCGCGAGCTTTATACGAAGCTGAAAAACGTAAAGGTGAGCGACATAGGACGTCAATTATGCATAGGAACGCGAAGATCGTCGAACTGGAGAACGTACTCGAGAAAACCAGAGCTAAAGTGATGAATTTAGAAGCAAGGCTAGAGGCGGCCCATAATGAGGTTAAAAGTAAAAATATTGAATCGCAGTCGCCTCCGAGCTTACTGCGAAAACCGCGTTCACCGCACACTAATATCAATTCGTTTTTAGTGCACGGTAAGACGGCAGATGCAGAGCTATCACCAAAGAAGGAATCCTCATTATCACAGCTAAAGAAATCGGCATCGACATCTTCCTCTGAGCGATTGTTTGCGCTATCGCCAGGTAGCCAGAACAATATCAGCAGTTCTGGCAATACGACAGGATCACCATCTTCCGAAACGACCAATAAAAGTATTGATCAACTGCAAAACGACGTGATTAAATCAAAGAGACACATTACCAAACTGGAGCAGGACCAACTAAAAGCATGTAGGATCATCCAGTCGATGCTTGATAAGCAAAAGAAGAACGAGGGTAAAATTAAGGAGTTGCAAGGCTTACTGACGCGAAAGGACAATCAAATCGAAGAACTATCTGAGCGTTTAAACATGTTCGACGGGAACAAGGCTATGGGTGCTAGTGAAAGTGCGATTGTGTCTGTAACGGATAGAATGAACAGGGATACGAACACAACACAGCATAAAAATCCTCTCGGTGACAACGAGGTAAACACTAAATTTATACAACGCAGTTATAGCAATGCTCCAATGCAGAAACTGCAGTAGTTAGAATATTTGTTTGCTGATAGAAATGAAGCTTTATTATTGAACTTTATCAAAGCAATTGTAAGGCCACTTAACGACTGCAAGTCTTTTTCTCCTTCGTAATGTACAATTTATATTTACTTCACTATATTGCGCCTGGAAACAACCTCGTAGAAACAAAATTTTCATTTTTATATTCATGAACACTATATTTAAGCTTAAAAGAATATTTTTACAATCGCATGACCTTATCATTTTAAGTAAATATTCTCCAATTTTTTAATTTTTCAAAAAATTTGATTTTCCATCATCGTTTTTTAGTTCCCATATTTCCCATTCATATTCGTGCGGATTCTTAAGAAGTTCAATGTATTATTATATTTTTTACAAAAATTTTAAGTGTGTACGCTAAAATTGCGCTAAGTTTCGATGTGCGTCATTAATAAACAGTAAAGTATAACGTAATATCGCCCATCGTTGACAAATTTCAGCAGTATATTCATCTTAAATCACGCAACAGCAGCTATCTCAGTTACTGCGCTCACCATTAAGGTGTAAACGGTAAGAAATAGAAGATTGATTAAATCAAACAAATTAAACCATGACGTCAAAGTCTACTTTTCTAGGTAAAAAAAAAAATAAATTTAACGATGGATATATGTGAGGTAAAGCATTATGTATTCATCATTAAGTAATATTTTCACATTGTGAAATTACACTCTAACGTATAGTTAAGATGTGTTACTGGAACTTGTACGCTTACCGATATTTTTGTATTAACATCCTTATTTTAATTGTAAACTATTGATGATTTTGATGGTATCAAGAAGAGGATAATTTGCTTATTTGAACAGCGTATATAGTATACTTATTTGCAGAAATAAGGAAGTTATTGGAATAAGACGCATACTTTTTACACCTATTTATTCCCAGAATTTAAATACAAAAAATCGCCAAGATGATTGTATATAAGTTTACAGTTACTAAACAGCTTGGCAAAGATGAATAACATCACACGGTATATTTAGCGATTTGTATTTAAAATTACGTTTGTATAAAAATGTCGAAATGCGTAATTAAAAGTTACATAGGTTTTACTACCACATTCAAATTTTATGTACAAATGTATTTGCATAATTCCAAAGTACTATTCGGGAATTTTTTCCATTTAATAACCTAAATTTCCGATATCTGCCTGTTGACTTTATAGCCTATGTATTCCTTATTTTTTATGTAATTGTTTACAGAAGTATATCTAAACTTCATACGCATTTTTAAGGAATTTGAATTTCCGGGTTGAAACCGCGTCGTAATTGCATGAGAATGCCGACGTTTCGCTCTCAATTTCATGGAGCTTCTTCTGGGGTTGCAGCGACGCAACATGCAGCAGCACAGAAGAAACTCCATACAATTGAGAGCACGTTTCGCTCGGCATTCTCATGCGGTTTCAACCCGGAAACCCAAATTCTTTAAAAGAAAACAACGACCGCGGAAGTCTACAACAAGATATTCATACACATTTTGTTTTGTCTAATCAGCCTTCTATTTCTTACCATTCACGAAATTCAAACCATGACATTTGCACACTAACTAGGCCAAGGTGTATATTTTTTGCAGTGATGACAAAAAAGTTTATTATATATTAAGGATTATATGTAGTTTTACTTGTCGTAGTGTTTCTTTCCATTCATTTACGGCACTGCCTTTAAAAACCATATAACCTCTTTATGTGCATTACTTATAAATTAAATTTAAATAGTAACTCCTATAATATAGGATAAATGTTTAAGGTAATATGTTAAAAAGTTAATTCGAAAGATATCTGAAATTATTTAATGCAACGAGCGTATTGTTAGATATGTAGATTTATAATTAACGTTTTTGTGGACATAGCCAGAAAAGCCATAGCTGCGGGTAGTGACGTAAATGACGTTTCGATTCCCTCGTGTATTTTTATTCCATATGGTGTACGTTGTAGTATGCTACGGAAACGTACGAGGGAATTACAGCTTTGTCCTTGAACTCCCATATACGTCTCCACCAGCCGTTACTGATAAAGAGATAATTATTAAAGTGTGCTGACCGATTTAGGTCACCGGGCATATGTACGTGGAGGTGTTCAAAGATTATTCGCTAATACCAATAAGATTTGCTGCGAATGAAACTTGTTTTACAGAAAAAAACTACTTTTTATCATCAATAACTGTGTATACAATCCAATCCTCCAATTCATCTCATTACCACTTGACCATTACTTTTCAACCATTCCGACTTATACCAACCCCACCCCTGCTAATCTTAATGCGTAGCTGGCATAAATCAATCAACGTACTTCCAAGCCTGCTTATGTCAACAATAACGCTAATTATAAATCTGAATACCTTTATACCTAACGGTAAAAGAGGTTTTAATTAAATGCAGATACCATTGCCCTCGTGGCATTATCTATTAACTCCTTACAATAGTTTGTTGTTCATATTTTGGACTAGAGATGTGTACGCATCTGTAGTTCTATGAATATGAGTATAAAATAGTGTTTGACTGATATATACTAAAGTAAGAAACATTCATAATGCATGCTTTTCTATTTTAATGTAATCTATGACGAGTTAACTACGTACATACAATCTATATATGAGGGTAGCAAAAGTCAAGAAACAAAAATACGCAAGCAATCCACTAAATATGTTTTATTAACTATATTGTAACGTTTTACATAGTAAGAAATAATAAGAAAACAAAATATATGCATAAAAGTTGACAAAACCAAATATTACCGGCAAATAGTCTGCATACGGTGATTGAATTTAATTTAACATACTAGTATTGAGTTCCTGTAAATCCGTTTGATTGTTTATTGAACGTTTTGACAGTCTCCTTTTCAGTTCATTTCACAAAAGTTTCACAAGGCCCAAAGTCATTTTCGGGTTATTGTTCTGTTGGAAAACAAGGTTTGTTCCAGCAGAAATTACAGCCAATCATATACTGTGAAATTCCATATTATTGGCAATTTTCTGGATTCTGTGATATTTCTTTGAGAATTGCAATTGTTTACTCTTACAACAGCAGTACTTATGAAAGCCTTTTTATTAGGAATCTAGAGTAATAAACTTCTTGCGCCGTTCATCCACTTGCCTGATAATGGTTCGCCATATTTTATCTTTTTTTTATAACATACTTGCACTGGAATCTTTGAGGATCAAACTGTTTCGCCGGCTATTATGATTTTGTAAATTGGCGTCAGCGATATTTACTTCGTATCTTTTTTTATTCACTTCTTATTCACGAATTGGTTTTCAAAACAACACTACTTCAAATGGGTTGCGCCTATATATCACATTGCCGTACACCGTATGTAGACTTTTGTTGCAATTTGAATGTAATATTTAGTTTTTTCACGTTTTCTGCGTGCAGCTACTTTTTTATTAGTTTTTTTTTTTTTCCTGTATAATGTTAAAATAGTTTACCAATCATATTGAGAAGAAAAACAAGTGGATAATTATATATTTTTTTGTTAGCGGTATGTAGACTTTTGTGGTTGAATGTATTTGAAAAAAAACTGTTACTGAAAATATTTCCAGTTTATCAAGACATCGTCATTTTAAATGTTATTTGTCTAAGTCTGATATTGTCGGCATTCTTCCAAGATTAATTAAATTGCATAACAATTGAAAGGCAAAAGATATACAAAGTGTCCATGTGCAATAAATAGTGTTATAGGAAATGCCTATCTGCTACTGTAGTAATTGATTAGAGGTTAGATTCTAAATTATACAAACATAATAAAATATTCAATATCTTCGTATCGAAGTACACTTCATTGCAGTCAACTATGTTAATCTTCAACAACTCCCACATCTGTACATAGAATTATTTCTATTTAGCGACAATAAACTTTCATTTCTATCTACAATTATTAAGCTTTTCAAGTAGTTAACATAAGGTGATTTGTTTGCCAAAATGTAGTTACCTATGTACATAATATTAACAGAAGAAATGCGCTATGTTCGTAGTTTCATATCGAAAATTATTTCAATTCAATGTGTTTCGGATATATTGGAAAATACGTCCTAAGTCCTAACAAGGATTGCGGGGTAGTATGGCAAAGATATGGCTAAGATATCGATATATTCCTCATCTCAAGATTTTAATTAATTCAGAACAATTGTTTCGGGAATTCGTGGATTCCCATTGCCAACTGTACAACTGGTCCCGAAATAATTGTTCTAAACTAATTAAATTATATGTGGAGTGTGCCAATACCTTAGTGTTTACTAAATTAATAGAGTCAAATATCTAAGAAATGTCTGCCACATCTGACCAATTCATTTGTAAATGTGATATTTCCAAGCCGACTGTTTGTGTATAAATGTACTGTTTCTTTAATATCCACTTTGGCAGTACTAATTGATGTATTATAATAAATACCTTTAATATGCTTACAATATTCTTTGTATTTTACGAAATGTTAACTTAAAAAGAAAAAGTAAGGATCAACAAAGAACAAGTACTGTAACATAATCGTTTTTATCTCAATTCTAGTCTTTTCTCAGTGTGATACGATTAACAATTATGAACATGGTCCATTTCATTATCGTGGTTTAGCATATACTTATTTATTGTATTTATTGTTAGGTTATACGCTTTTCATTGCATGCTAGTGCTTATGCGGGTAACAAAAACTAGAATCCTCTTGTCAAATACGCATATTGCAATATTAATTTGTCAGTATTACTTTAACGTTCCTAACGTACGTAATAAAATCAATTTAAGACGACGCCTATGTCTTTGATCTCCATTCTCATTTGCGCTGTTGCGCGATTCATTAATATTGGCCGATGACATTTAACGCTTTCTTTCTTTTTATAAAACGCGCGTTTGTATTTATAGCGATTCTAAACCTTAAAGATGGTATTGTTCTTGAATATCTGCCAGCATTTTATCTTATTCTTTTGCATTCTTAATTTTTGTTGTCTTCATTAGTCTATCTTCGTGACTTGTACGTTCATAAATAGAGACGTTGCATCCTGTAAGGTATATCCTGCAAATTTAGGATGTAAAATGTTTATCTTGCCAATGTTTAGAATGAATGCTTTTGTCACCGTGCCAATCTGAAAAATTACACCATCAAACACACGTATTTATTTGTATATGTCACACTATGAAGTCATAGCTAAGAAAAATATTACATTCGTATTTCAAGCTTTCATTGACAGGAGTTTCTTTAATTCCTGTTACCGTAAGAAACAACGTAATTTTGTGGCATTTTTTAATCTATTTATCGGTTTTTTCTTGATGAAGATACGATGTTGCTTTTGGTTGTCTTTGATCTTCTTTCATAATGGGTTAATTTTAAGTCGATAAAAATAAAGAAATGTGTTTATTCTTCTATATATCTTTGTCAACTTTTCAGGCAATAGCTGCCAGTATCAAGACATATTCACTCGTTCTTTTTTGAAAATTATTAAATTATTAATAGGGTAAGAAATATGCCATTAAACAAAATAAATCAGAATTAAGTGAACAAGGCGTGGTTAATGGACGAGCCAAAATTTCAGGATATCTGTAATGATCTCTTATATCAAACAAAATCTTTGTATTTTAGCGTTACCTTATTACATCAACTCATCTCTGTTAATTAATGCGAAATAACGAGCACACAATATTTCATAAACCCTATAGAAAAAAATATATATTGACATTCACCGAAGTACCGAGTATAGGGTTTAGATTCTATTCACTTTTAATACCATAACAAATGATCTAGTTGAGCTCATAAGCTCATAAGGTGTAATAATACACGCCGATAGATGGGCAACAGCAGCGACACGACGCTAAATTGTCGGTGAACGAGTAAGCAATCCCTTTGCTTACATGAAATTTGATATCCACCACCGGTATCGGTGTCGGTGTCGGTGTCGTGCTGTTATCGTATCGGTAAATGTGGAAACAGTTGCGTTCACTCTGCATTGAGCGGGGATTCCACTATATATTTTTTTTAACATAAAATACACTTTAGCTTGGCAACAACACTGGCAATATCAATAATAATTTTTTTGGCGAAGTAATTCTAGTAAATCATCGAGAATGCTTTTTTTTAAGCATTATGAGCTGACGATAATCAATAATTTTTGCTGCTGTATTTTTCAGTATGCTTATCCGTACTTTCTTTTATACAATTTTCCCCCATACTTTGAGATTTTTCAATTGTTTGTTTTGCGGTCTACATCATTTTTCTCGATATCCATTTTTATCTTGGCGTTTCATATCCTGTTACTCGAATGCAGTTTTATGACCAGTTTATTCAAGCAAGTAATAAGAAAACGAAAGTGTTTTTATTTCGTTTAGTGAAATTTGGTGTGAACTGTTTTCTTTTTAAGCATTAAAAGTATGTAAAAAAATACTGTGAAATAATAATTTTTTTACAATTACCAGTCACGTGGATAAGTAAAGTATTTACATGTTATACATTCTAAGGGAGGAAAATGTCATTTGTTTACGGTTGGAGGTGGTTCTCGTTCCGCATACTCCGCAGATGTTTATTTTGAAAATACCAGTAGTTTTAGAAGCAACCACATTTTATTGCCTACTCACGTAAAATATAAACAAAGTTTTAAATTCCAGCTTACTAGGAAGTAGAAATTATTCGCTTGCTTTTATCGTTTTACTTTGGTTTGTTATCGGAGCGGTAGAATATCAAAAGTACCGTCCATAAATAAAAAAAATTGTCTTTGAAAAGAAATCTAATGTAAATTATTGCCTTATTAGTTTTTTCGTTGCGTAAATATACAATTATCGTAAGGAAGTCCTCTTTTTTATCCACCATAAGTTTCACATAATTTCCAAGGCGCTATAAAAAAGCGCGGCCGATACTTCCTCTCTCTAAAATTGTATTTAATGAATTTATTAATACGTATACCCTAGTTTTTGTTAGATAAAGCATTTGTGTATTGTTTTAAAACGTAGTGTGAGCGCAATATATGCGGAATATGCACTATATCACGCATTATGTTTAATATTTCTCATCTAAACACATTTTTCGACCAGGAGCGTGCTGGACCTATTCATTTTATTTTATCTACACAAATATCGTCACATAAATTGGGAGGGGTGATTAATTTTTTATGTTAAATATTTCTTCTGTGCTAAATTTAAATTTCTCCATAACAAACTGCAGGATTCTATTTGAGCGGAGAGGCTTCTAAGTCAGAAATAAAGACGCCGTTACAAGGTAGACGGCGAGAGAAAGCGAGATAGTCTAATGAAGACAACCAAGTTGACTGTTTATATATCTATTTATAGTGGAACTCAAATAGCATGTCTTGAAGTGAACTTACCACACAGTTCGATTTTGTTGTAGAGACTGCTTCACTTCGCTTCTGCTCTGTACTGCACACGCGTATTCAAAAATCAGATAATTAATTTATCTTGAAAAGTAATGTTTTTATTGATTGGCTTGTTGTTTATCTTTTGAAAATGGGTGATATATTTTAATTATTTTCTCTTTTCTATCTCTTTCTTTAAATTAAAATTAAAAAATAAAATAGATATGTTTTCTTGCATTTGTTCTTCGCCAACTACCGAGGTATTAATTTATATTTTATAGATTTTAAAACATGTTTGCTTATTAGGCTGTTATTCTTTCGAGTTAAGAAAACACGTTAACTTCTTAAACATGCTTTTTTTCTGCTTTTCCAGTCCTGGAATGACATTATCAACACTATTCTGCACATATTACCAAATCTTCGAAGTTCCAAATAAACGCACTTGCATGTCTTGCCATCTTTTTGCAAAAACCTCAGTACAAAATTTGTATGTCACGCCGCTAATATAACCAGATTCGATTTAAAGACAGATTGTACATGTGTAATTTATAAGTGGATCCAATAAATGCATGCAAATTTTGTCTTGGGTTTTAATTTTGTTGCAAACAGTAGTTGAATTGAGTTATCATAGTGCTTTTCCACTAAAAAAAAAATGTGTCTAGTTTAATTTATAACTAACTCTAAAGTGTTTGTGCTATTGAGTGCCTTTGTTTTCTAAATGATGCAATGCTCGTGTTATTAGAATTCCATGGCCGAAGCTAACGAAGATCCAAAATTATTATTGGAGCAGTACAAAGAACTTACCGATAGTCTGGAGGAGCAGAAAAAGGTTAGTAATGACAATTTTGTATTTGAAAATATCCGCGTTCTCGTCTGATAACGCGCATTTTCCGCAGATTTTACTATTATCATGCGTTTAAATTTTCTTTTTTTCCGTAGGCAGTGAATAGTTTGCCAAGAATCAAATACATCAGTGCAGAATTAGAATTAAATTTTATGCTCATCTCATTGAAGTTATCTGCATGTTTTTTTTCTTTTAAAATACGCCAATAGTAATGAGTTTTATTTCCGATATAGTTCCCTATTAGTACACATTACAAAATGAGAGAGAAGTCTAAATAAAAGTCGAATTTTAATAACTCGAATAAAAAGCGGCAACCCTATTTTGTTCTATTTAAAGCTGTCACGCCTACTTCCGGTGTTACCGGAAACTAAACTTTATATATGCATCTCCAGGATACTTTGTACTATGTAGTTCCGGAAGCATAGTATGTTTATTTCAAAATCGCCATTTTAACATTTTTCACGATACAAGTATTTTTTATTATTTGCTAATAAAAATATCATTAACTTTTTAGTATAATCTAGTTTATTAACTTGTTATTGTTTTGATAGCGCGTTAAACTCCATATCTAGAAAATGTAATAAATTTAAAAAGAATTTAAATTTTAAGTTGTTCTTGATTTCATTGACCTATAGCTGAAATTATCGAAAAGATAAATGCAAGAGGTCAGTAAAAATATCTCTGAAGTTACATTTACTGAAATATACGTTAGTAAGATGTAAGCATGTATGAAATCTATTGTAGTTTGCTCATAAGAATTTGATAACTGTTTTACGGAATATTTCCTTGTATTCATTTTGCAATCATGTTTACATCGTTGGTAAGCTTAAGAGCTATTTCGCGTCAATAATATTTTTCTATTTCGGAGGAGTTTCCCGATTGATAATGTTTATTAAACGAAAGTAGGTCGTAAGGACAGCACCATATTGAATTCAGATTGTTGTAATTCTGGATTAGACGTGTATTTATTATTCTTACTTCTCTGCGGCTTATGACCCAATTAAATTTGATGTATTATTAGCAGCAAATTGTATACTATCCTTTATTTTATTTTTTTTTACATTTTGTTTAGGTACTAATGTGTACTCTCGAAGAAACCAAGTACCAAATGAATGATCTAGAAACGAAATATCATGCTTTACAAGAAGATCTCAAGAGTAAAGAAAATCGTATAGTAGACTTAGAATTCGAATTACTATCAATATCACAAGGTGTGGATGGCGAGCCGGGAATGGGGGAGAAGTCTGATGTTGGAAACGAAAAGCCATCCAATTTCTTTATAAGAGAGATCGAAGATAAGGATAGGGAGATAGAACGACTTGAAAACGAATTGCGAAAACGAACGTGCGACCTACAGGGAATTGTCAATAAAGAATTATGGGAAAAGAACCGAGAAATTGAAAAATTGCAGAAACGTTACGGCGACATCATCAGCAATAAAGACAATGAAATCGCAAAGTTAGAACAAAATCTAGCCGGGAAGAGCGGACAACTTGAAATTCTTAAAGAAAAAATTTCAGAATTGGGTCTCGATATCAATACGTTAGCAAATGGTAACGATATAATCGTCACCAAAGAAGGTATAAGAGAAATGGAAGAGAAACTAATTGTAGCTATTAAGGAACGAGATTATTTCAGGGACGAATTAGTTAAGCAATCGAAGATCACGACGGAAATAGATATTCTCCAAAAAGAACATGCTGAACTTCAAGAGGAGCTTGAAAAATGCGAAAGACTAAGAGCAGAAACCAACGATGTTTGCATAATTTTAACAAATCGTTTAGAAGAGCTAGCTTGTTTCTTAGATTCATTACTTAAACAGAAGTCTATTTTAGGATTTTTAGGACACCAACAGAATGAAAAAGTTCGCCGATTGATTAACCAAAGTTTAGATATCTCAAGAACGCTCACTCATTCAATGTCGATGGATCCCGACCAAAGCCTTCTGCAATTAAGTAACATAACCAATATTTTAGGTGTTAGTCGAACAGACGGAGTCATCGTAGACAATTCTTTTATGCCTGTTGATGAAGAAAATGCGATACTAAGCGTAATCCCTGCTAACGTATCCTTGACTTACCAAAGTCACCTCTATCAAGTGACAAGCGAAGATAAAAGCGGCGAACAAAGTCGAATAATTTCAGTCTTAAGATATCAAATAGAAAATCTCAAGAAAGAAATTGAACTAAGAGATACAGAACTAAATAGATTAACGGTATCTAAAGTAAATCATGATAAACCGAGATCATTGCAGTCAATAGAAGAAAGTTACAAAACTTACATTACCCGTAAAGGAGATCAAATACTGAGAAACGATGAAGAGTTCGTAGAGGCTGTAGTTCAGTTCGAACACGAATCTCGCTTAGATGACTCGAAACGACAGAGTCCATCAGGAGAAAAATCCATGAACACATCGACAACATTAAAATTCCGTCCCGAAAATCACTCTGAATCCGAGTCATGGTCAGAACCGGATCGATCGGTATCCAAGGCTCGGATAGGTTTAGAAGAATGTTTAAAACCCCGTCGATCTAAAATTTGTGAAACATCGACTGTTTCGACTGAAGGTGAAGTTGAAAGATCTCTCTCCAAAACATCTTCCAGAAAGAGTATTCTTGCAGAAAATAGACAAACTATAATATCGCTGCATGAACAAATCTGCGAATTAGACAACTTAGTAAAAGTAAAAGATAACGAGTTACAAGAAGCACGAGATCTTTTAGAAAAAGTTCAAAGTGAACTTGAAGAGGAACGTCAGAAAGTTGAAGATGCAGAAGCCTATAAAATAGGATTAATCGAAAAAGTCAACCAGGCAGAACTTAGGCTGGAGATGGCGGAAGTAGCAAAGAATAATGCCGACCGACAATTGGAAGAACTACAAAGAACCGTATTAGAAGTAAAAACATCTCAAAAATTATTACAAGATACGTTGGATAGCAAGAGTAAAGAAACTCACAATAGAATTAATGAGCTCGAAGTAGAAAAGGCTAATCTCACCGAAGCTTTAAAAACAGCTGAGGTAGCAGCCGCGCAAGCTCGTCTTGACGTTGAAGCTTCGACGAAACAATTGCAGCTAATGAAGGATGAAATGAAAAAAATAGGAAGTTCTATCAGAGAGGAAGCACAAATAGAGTGGGAAGAAAAGATGAGAGTTCGTGAACAGGATTTCGAAGATATGATGAAATCCCTTGAAAATAAAGCCGAGTTTGAAATCAAGAAGTTGATGACTTCTGCGCAGGAACTACAATCGAAATACGAAGCCGAATGCGTTAAACGTAATGAGGTTGATAAACTGATGGCAACAATAAGGGAATTAGAAAAGGTATTTATGTATTTTTGCTTAATTAGTTATTTAATAAAAATATATGGTGCTGAAACATGAAATGAAAAGCTTGGCAAATACATTCGCCTGAAAAATATGCAAAATTATCCGGTATAATTTTTACTGGTAAGCACATAATTCAGTATTCCTCAATTTCTTAGTGTCTTATTATTGATTACGAGTAAAATATCCTGTTAACACTTAATTACATTTTACATTAATATTATTTAAAATGTGCTTACGCTGCGTCTAAAATTATTCTACATATTGCTGACTTTTTTATTATCGAAGAAACGAATATGATTATGGTACTACTTTATAAAAAATGTTTATAGTAAACTAAATTTACTTAACCAAGTAACAGTTGCGAAATCCAGAAAAATTAATCCATCACGTTTATAATCCTTTTTGTAGCTTCCGTGATAAGAGAGTTAGAAATTGCCGGAACATAACTTTTAAACTAAACCACACAATTTTAATTCATATAATTTTAATAGGTTAGGAAGGTTGTTAAAGTAGCCGAAGATAAGATTCATATTCTAGAGGACAGCGAAGAAAATCTAAAACAACAACTGCAAGAATCTGAGGTGGATTACAGGAACAGAGTCAACACCTTACGACAAGACCTAGAAAAAACGAATCTTCTTTATTCGGAATCTTTGTTAGAGAAGAGCCGAATACTAAACGAAAAGGCTGAATTCGAGAGACAGCTAAAGGAAATCACACAAAAGGAAATCGAGTTCACTCGGCAAGTACGCGAGTATAAGGACGACTTCGAAGGCATGAAGGACAATTTCCAAAAGCAAGTGACACATTTGGAACACCAAAAATCTAAGTTAGAAGTTCGTATCAGTCAACTGGAACAACACAACGCAGAGCTGAAGAACAAATTGGTGAAATTACAGAGCGGAGACCAAATGTCGTTATCCAGGTCGGCACCGAGCAGTTCTAGCCGTATTCTAGACTTGTTCCTCAACAAAACTTGCCCTCCTACATACAAGAGACAGAACTCCGATAACTCGGGTTACACTTCGGAGGACGCCACTGTTGACATGAGCAACGTTCAGAAGCAATTCAATCCCGTAATGGATTTGGTACCGTTAGATACAGAACGCCAGCAATCCAATTCTTCGCCAGATTTAGGAATCGAAAGCGATCATGGCCGATTCTCTAGTTTGGAAATAAGTGTTAATTTGACGCGTCCCTTCTTGAAAACCTTGGAACTGACAGAATCTATGAGCAATCTTTTAAATAAGGATGAGCAGCAATTGTTACCATGTAGTACGTATTTACATTTTATATAATAAAAAAACAAGCCGGTATAGCACTTTATTCCTATTATTTATTATTAGTCGCATCAGTCATGTGCAAGATATTTCAGTTAGCTCATCAACTTATCTAATTAAACTAATTCGCAAATCAACTTAAAATATGACTCATTCTAATTGCTTTACATAACTCATTGATCTCATATAGATATAAAATTAACTTTCGCGTCAACTTTGTATTTACTTATAACCCACTAAATACCTATTAAGCTATTTAATCTGGTACCTCTATATATTTGTACGTATGAAGGTATCGTATTTTCACAAAAATGCGAAATTTAATGTTACACATTACGCTCACGTTTCTATACAATGTTTATCTAAGCAGATACATTTTAAATAGAGCACATTAATTTACACGGCGTTTTTTATTCTTTTATATGAACATATTCTCGGACTTACTTGCTTCGGGATACTAAGGTTTCTTTCTGTATTTAGATAACGAGCAATGCTGCTTGAAGACGAAAGAAATTGTAAACGAGAACAATGATCTTCGGAAGAGGTTACTGCGAACACGTCGTGCGCTAGAGGAAACGGTCAGTCAGTTAACAATTGCAAATCAGAGGAAGAAACAGGTCGAGAAAACAATCTGCAAGCAAATACACAAGACAAGCCAAGTACTTCGCAAGGCGAAAGCCAATTTGGATTCTGGATCCGAAAATGATGTTACGAACAAAAAATGAAAATAAGTTCATCTAAATTTCTTGTTGTGTATATACTGTTAACTGTTGCGGGTTGCTTTTTAACTGTAAACTGTAAAGTTATTAAAATTTTTATTAAAACAAACGTTGTACATTATCATTGTATTCATGTAACAACTATACGAAGCGATGTCGATTTTTTTTGATACGGTTGTTGTGTTGAATTGTGCTTCAGAGACTCGTTTAATATTACATTCCTGACAAATTTTTAATGGACCAGTAATTCTTGAATGAATGTTGTGCTCCTATGTATATGTTTTATGTTTAGTTTTTCATAAATTTGATTTAAGAACCGATGACAACATGTATTGGAATGTGATACCTGTGTCTTCTTGTGCCAACATTTTCGCCTTTTCATAATTACGTTATGTTGCTTCTTTTGCCGTTTCCTTAAAATCGTTAAAATGTATATAATAGAAATAAATTGTATATATCTATATGTCAACTTTTTCAAAGAAATAAAAGACTTACTTTTTCTAAATTCATGTTTTATCAACGAAATACCTACAATCCTTTTTAATGTCATCGACTTTTATATTTTTGAAATTCGATGCAAAATAATGTTTTCATCGTGTTCATTATACACGAAAATTATCTAATCCAAAGAGTGAGGGCAACGCGAAATACTTTTGATAATTATTAAATGTCTTATAAACAAAATAAACGGTGCCGCCCCTGTCTACGATGTATTTAATGTATATGTTTTTTTTTCCTCCAGATAATCACTTACGCCTTTTTTTGATTTCCCTGTAGCACAGTAAACGTAAAAAACTTAATAAATAAAATATCTAACAGAAGGCTACTGAAGATCTTTGTAAACATGATTTTTCCGCTTCGGACTTCCCTGGCCACATTGACATACCCAAGTGAAAATGAGGAGCTGCAGAAATTCCTTGCAAGGCTCAATAAAAACTTGGAGAAGACGCAAACGAGCGAGAACACCACCGTCCGAAGAACCCCTTCAGGAGCGAGGCATAAGACCGCCTACAACTGCCTTAGTAGCCCGGCATAGGTATCACCAATCACAATGAATACAGCATACTGACACATATCTTTCTTTTTTGGGAGCACTGCAGGACGAAGTTTCCAAGGTCCATACATCGAGGAGAGAAGACCCCAGCAAGATTACGAAGATAATGCGCGAACATAGAGATGAAAGAAGATACATATACATTCAGTCTGTCGCTAGAATACGCCGTAAATCACTCGCACACTAGTATTCACATCAGAACTCGTGAATGATTATGTACCTACTACGATTGAATTTTACAAAAGAATGATGAAGGAATGAATGCTACGTACAATAATAAATGTTTTACAATTTCAGACGAGGTTACATTCTGTTCCAGTGATGGTACTGGTACTAACCCTTAACGGTTCACAGTCATCCAACATCTTCCATTCATTTTATTAAATGACTACCGCTGTTAAACAAAACAGGTTTTACTGAAATCGGTCGAAAAATACTTCAAATTAAAGGAAGTATATTTGCGACTAAATCAGAAATATAATTTTATGAACACGAGCACCGTATTCAACATGTGTATTTTTTTAATAGATTCAAATTTAAATAATCGTATCAAATATGTTCGAAAGAATCCAGATGTCATTCCTTTAACGTGTCTCATTAAATTTCTTACGATAAATTTAGGATTAACCTAAATCGGGAAAAAATGGATTTAGATAATAAAAAAAAGCCAACCGCTCGTTAAAGTGATAAAATTATATTTTCTTAGAGGAAGCATTAACAAGTACATCTACGTAATACGAACGCAAAAAATTATATACATACACTATCTTATTCTGAATCAACAAATTGACATTTTACTTTTTGTATCAACTCTGCCTTTTTATCTCTTGTCGAGCAGTGCAGATTTCGTTCCTTTAACCAATATAACAACGTCGTAGTTGTGAGTTTTTCGATACTATTGTTCTCGACGTATTCTTGCATGTTCTCAATCATTTGCGGTTTCGGCTTTGGTCGCGCCTTTTTAATAGGTGTGGGGTTCTGAAACAGTTTTTTTTTTTGTGTGATGCAACACGGTAATTTTTTTAATTTCTGTGCAATCCCCGTTGCTACTTTATTTGTGACAGCGCGTCCTCATTTCAGAACAAAATTTAATTGTCGCACTTACATTTTCTACACCGTCAAAGCTTCTCTTATTTCCGTTAGCTTGATTATTTTCTTTATCCGTTTCTTGGTTTTCCGATTCTGCCTGGTCGAATTTCGTATCGTTACTGCTAGTATCTATCTGTAAAGGCTGCTCGTCGTTTTCCATTTCATATTCGGACGTGTCTTTGATGCATGAGTTTCCCGATTCCTCTTTTAACTGATTGTACTTCTCTTTATTTTTTCCTGTGGCATATTTCGTCGCATCTTTAGCCGGGGACTACGTGCGTGCAAATCATTTTGTTAAAATTAGTTGCAAAAGAAATTTAAAAAAAAAATACGTAGATCGAAAGTCTCTCTTACCATGTTGTGTGTGCAGTACGCAGCTGATGATGCTATCGATGCTTGTTGATTGCAGGATTTTGTTTGTGTTTGGAACAAGCAAAATAAAACGCGCATACATACGCGATTTTCAAATATTGCTTCCCAAAA
Source organism: Marronus borbonicus (assembly GCA_902655005.2). NCBI lineage: Eukaryota > Metazoa > Arthropoda > Insecta > Coleoptera > Scarabaeidae > Marronus > Marronus borbonicus. Next base: position 38,395,142 of record LR737380.1, on the reverse strand, counting down.
CCGCCGATTTTCATTTTAAAAATATCGTGATGATTAAATAATTATATAAATTAATCATTTTTGAGAATGTTTATTGTTAAATTATTTGTACTTCCTGCATAATTTGAAATGTACGAGCATTAAAACAATATTGTATCGCTTACATGTTATTACATAAATTGATACCTTTAACTAATAAGAATTTGATCAAATGAGAAAGAAACAAAACCTTTAAATGTTTAAATTTTAACATGTCGGAACACGGTGCATCACTTCAAACTTACAATCAGGAATTGGTTAAATGTAATTTATTAAATTGTAATTTTAACTTCAGCTTATTAATAATAATACGCGTCAATAGATTATTATAGCTAAATAGAGGTTATCGTAGGTCTTGAAGATTTAAGATCAAAAAGGAATGGTCTACAAAAGATTATAGACCAAGATGAAAACGAGAAGAATTCTTTAGAAAGAAACGTGAAAGCCCTACAAGAGAAACTAAATGTATTATCTAATCAGTTAACTCAACATAAGCGTTTACGAGATAATTACGATAAGACTATTCAGGATACTCACAGTGGTTTTAAAAAGGTTAGTTTTGGAATATACCCTTTATAAAATTATACGTTTCGATTGTAGATTTTAGAAAGTGCCCAAACCCTTCTTAACCTAGCCCAACATGAAGCAAATACTTTAGAAAATCAAACCGTTAAATTAAAAATTGATACGTAAGGTATGTAGGTTGTAAATGAATAATGTCAATAAAACAATGCATTTATAAACACCTCCGATTATTATTGATAATAACAAGTTATAAAACTTGAATATATAACAAAATTAAGCGCTTCCTAATTCTCTTTGTTTATTCCATACTTGTAGCAATTCTTCGGGATCGTGGTATCCGTGAGATGCGATTATATATTCGTAATTTTGAGGTGAATATTTTACCTTGAATAAGTGAAAGTAATTCGAGTGATATGGTAAAATACCTATTTTATGTGCTAAAATTCCAAGATAAACATCGTCGAATCTAAAATGCTTCGTATATAAACTAGCATAATGCATATCTATTAAGGCATCTTTCGACAAGATATATGCTCCTGCTGTAGCGTACAACGGATACGAGTCATATTTATACTCTTCTAACGGCATGTGAAATTTACTAAATCTATTTCTAAATGGAGAAGTCTGCTTTACATAGCCTGAATAGAATCTAATACCATCAGGTAAATCAAAATCCACCAATTGCCGTTTCATTCGTTTTAATCTTCCGTTATTTATGGTATTTTCGACATCAGTTAAATACTCTGGGTATTTTGTTGGATGGCGCACGTAGCGTAAGAGGTTTTTCGTAGATATATACATATCATCATCGCTAAACAGATAAAACTTTGAATAAGGGCATTTCGAAACAGCCCACTTGAAGCCTACCATCGTTTTAATCGTGTTATTATAATAAGTATCAGTAAAATTAGCCTGTACGATATCTCTATATAACAAATATTCTCTTTCGATTTTCGCCTGAAGTTTCGTATCGTTTCCGTTCCCTAACAGGAAAACAGTTCTTATTCCAACATCGGAGAAACGTTTTTCGTATCCCCATGTACGTCTAATTACATAACGCCGTTCGAAATTCGGAATTGCCGATTTAATTACTATTACAAGCCTTAACGGGGTCTTGTCCTGACATTTCTGTAGACAATCGGTTATATATTCGTATTTGTATTCGTTTATTGGTTGTTTCGAGGGTATTTTATTATCACGTAGTTGCATTACATACTTCTCTATATTTCCTTCCAGCGGGTATTGGAATTTCTTAAAGTCGACCTCGTAGAAGTGATTTATCATTTCGGATATATATAGAAAAGTTACTACTGCAATAAGTAGCAGGACACTTTTAAATTTTATCCTCCAAACACATTGTTTCGAGTATTTTGAAGAGAACAGTGCTTTAACAGATCTAATCATTTTCATTACCATTTTCTTCGTTTAAAAAGGAACACTAATAACTACTGGTCACAGCACATTCGACTGATTTCAGAACGAGCAATTGATATTGTACAATTCGAGCGTAAGTCATTTTTATACCTTTACTTCTATAAACAAAAAATTGTATTTATCTTATCCAAACGAAGATTAGGAAGAGGAATTAACCAATAAACTTTTAGACAATTGACAGGGGAGACATCTCTTACTTGAAATATTGAACTAGTGCGGATGCTTTTTTTTTATTTTTTGTTATTTGGAAGGTGTGTTATGTAAGAATAGATGGACGTAGAATTCAAATTATTTCCAAGTGTCCTTCCTTACTTTATAAAAAAAATCGGTTTTTTTACGTTACGAAATTTACGTTAATAGGTACGAATTGCAGCAAGTGCTAACGATATCTTTTATGTTTGTTATAAATATTGCTACAATAAATGAGGAATGGGGAATTAATATATTTGTTTGCCTAATTTACTCTTTTCGGTTAGATATAAAATAAACGGAGTTGTTGTTGGTGCTGTTATCCTTCGATTTCCTTCCATAATTTGCAACTTCCAATCACCGTGCAAGTAGTGCCATCTGTACGACCGTTAAGAAAAAAACATTTATACAAATTCAATTATGTAAACATATGTTTGCATATTTATGAAATAGATGTTTGGATTTTATCAATATGTTGTTGATCGGATCTAAAGTGATTCCATAAGAGTGCAATACCGTTGTTTGTTTTTAAAGTTCATTGCACGTCTGGTCCATGCTGTAGTGCGGCCATGTTTACCACAATGAAAGTGGGCTGTTGGTTTATTTGTAGTTTTTAATGTGATTTCTCTCGTTTATGACATTCGAACATATTGGTGCTAGAGCTCGACAAATTATGGAATCCACAGACAGAGGTAAGTCATCGTTTTAAGTTATTATTCCCGCGAATAACTAATAAATGGCACAGACTGAAAGGGCAATGGCAAAGTCAGGGTCGTGTTATTTGGTTCAGTGACCGCATTTCTTAATCGGTATATACTGCTCAATTAAATTGGAGCTTTTTTGCAGCAGATTATTTACTTGGAATCATCGGAAACAGCAGATAAATTGTTGGCAAACGCTTGCTATATAGGTCTGTTTACTGTACGAATTATTGTTAAATGATGCATATTTATATAGTTTTTTAATCAATCTGGACTGTGTACATGGTATCAATGCAGGAAAATGGGAAAATACACTAAGAAAAGTTCGCGAGTTTTCTTCTCAAGCAGGTCACTGTTGAGATTCAAGGTAATATAATGGCTTTCGAACAGGTGTCACTGCCATCGCTTTTTAACTTTCATTTTCTTTTAAATAATAGTGTATATATAATATGTATTCAAATACGAGCTAAATTCGTTAGTTTACCAAAGATACAACATACAAACACAAACAACTCCGTCAAGAATTATGCAGGTAAATAAATCTCAATCTGAGCGTAATTAACGAAGATATAAAATCGTACATTTTTATAAAACAACTTTAGACGCACCTTTTTAAGCATTCAAGTATATCTGCAGGTAAGAAATAACAGAAAGAATAATTTAAATCTGCTTCCTGGAAATTCAAATTGATGGAAGTTCCTACCTTGATGTATGTACAGTGGCGGCCACATAAATAGCACAGGCATCAAATTTCACTTGAATTATGAACCTCTCAAGCTGTTCCCGTTTAAATTTTATTAAACTAGCGTGAGAGTCCCCGAGAAGGTTGCGTGTACTTTCCCTAGCTACGTATTCCAGATCAATAATTCGACATTCAATGAAAAATTAGTTTCGCTTTTCTAGCAGGCACATAAATAGCACAGTTGTCGGTTCTGTAGAGGACTCTTATTATAGTGTTAGGGTTCGAGTTATTTTGTACCAAAAAAATGGTGTACTTACCACTTTTAAAATTAACGTGTTATTAATAAGAAAAATTTAGGTGTTAGTATAATGGGACGAGGAAAACATTGCCCACCAGAGAAAAGAGAGTTCATTTGCACCATGAAAGAGAAGGGCATATCAATTTCAGAAATATCACGAACATTAAATTGTTCACGTAAATTAATACAAAATGCGATAAAGCATATTCAGACGGAAAAAAACTTTAGAAAACAAGAAGCGGAAGATTAGCTCTCGTAAAACAACCTTACGACAAGACAACCTTATTCGTCGATTAAGTCCTTAAAATCCTTTTCGCTCAGCTACGCAAATAAAAACCGAATTTAATAAACAATTTGATATTGATATATCGAGAAGAACAATACGACGTCGGCCGAAGGAATTTAACTTACATGGGTGTATTGCAGTACGAAAGCCACTCGTGTCAAATAAAAACCGTCAAAGAAGGTTACAGTTTGCGAAAATGCACAAAGAAAAGCCGCTTTCTTTCTGGAAATTTGCACTTTGGACAGATGAGAGCAAACACAACCGACATAGGTCTGACCGAAAAATGTATGTGCGACGCCCCATCAATCAGAGATTCAACCCTAGGTACACTATAAAAGCATTGAAACACGGTGGAGGAAGCGTAATGGTTTGGGCTTCTATGTCATGGCGTGGCATAGGACCTATATTCAGAATTGCAGGAAAAATGGATCAGTATGTTTATCGCAACATTTTAGAAAACGCGATGGAACCATATGCTGATGAATTTCTTCCAGTAACCTGGAGTTTAATACACGACAATGATCCCAAACATACGGCGAGGACCGTAAAACAGTGGTTAGAATTAGAAATTAAGTTAGAATGGCCTGCACAAAGCCCTGATTTAAATCCCATAGAAAATCTATGGGGGGATGCTGAGGTTGTTATAAAGTCTAAATCTCCAGCGATATTAGACGAATTATGGAATACTATTGAAGAAGCCTGGCATAACATTCCTGTAGACAGATGTCAAAAATTAGTTGAAAGTGTGCCGAGAAGATGTGCAGCAATATTGGCTTGTAAAGAGTTTCCAACAAAATATTAAATATAAAAGCAAAAAAGAATTAAAAAAAATAAATAATACAGTATTTCGTTATTGTTATTAAGTGTGCTATTTCTATGCCCGCTTAAAAAATAATAAATTTATTTTTTTAATTTGTTTATCTGGAAGTTTATAAAATATTATGTATTTATTATAAACTGCATGCCATCTGCTACATTTTTGTTAAGCTCAGTTAAATAAATCACTTGTTAACATTTATAAATTTATCAATTCATCCATATCAGTTTACTTGTGCTATTTATATGGCCGCCACTGTATATCTGTTCGTCCCAAAATAACGCATGATAATATAGATAAAGTTATAAATACACCATCTGCAAAATGTTGCCTATAGTTAGGCTTCAGAAATATACATCTAAAAGTAGAGTTTGAACTATTTTTTTCGGACTGCGACCAACCGTTTCACGAAGGAATTTTGTTTCCGGGCAATGCATATTCGGATAACGAATGCTGACACCTGCTAATATAAGTGTTTTAAGAAAAGCAGGAAAAAAACAGAGTAAAGGTCTAAAAATGCCACCCATGCAAACCAGGCTGAGACCGAGGTTCGAATTTTCCGTACGTATCCACATTTTTAGCGTGTCAAGAGACGTTCGGTAGAGAGTGAAGTGACCGCCCGGAGAAATCAATTTGGCTTGTCAAAGAAAAGAAATTCGCCTGACTTACGAACCCAAAGCCAAGAATTCTCTTATTCAAATAATCAATTTTAATTGAAAATCTGTATACAATAAAAGGTTTACTCAGGTAAGTAAAATAAGGCTCCCGAATTAAAAAAATGTTCGAGAATGGGTAAACTTCATATGGAATTCCTACTTTTACTGCTCGGGCCATGTAAACCTTAAACATACCAATGTTCAGCATAGCACGGTTAGTCGTACCATTGAGCAATCAATCATAAACATATATACCTCGAAAATTATTGCAAATATGCCGATAATGGTTACAATGTTTGGAATCAAAAAATGATGTTCCGTTAATTGTTTTCATACTAGATTTCAACGGTTTAGAGGAAACGCTAAATATTGGGGGGTTTGTAAACAAACCAATATGGCAATAATTTCTTTTCTCGTTCATTGTACGACATTTTACGCATTTGTATCAGAAAGTTCATATCTTTTACATGAGATTGGATAAAGCAACGATTATGAATTTGCCAAGTCAATACGTAATTTTTGTTTTTGCAGACCTATTCCTATTTTTTGATTTCAGCTGAACTTCAACGTTAACACACTTCTCAGTTGTTTTTGATTTGCTACAGTTTGGAATTGGGTCACACAAACACCGACTTCAGAGAAATATAAATGCTCCAACCGCGATGCACGCAGCTAGTGGAGCATGTTTTTAAACTGTTCGTCCGACGGAATAATAACCATAGCGAAAAGACGTGACCTAGAATCTTGCTTGCAGCTAGCTTCCTTTCCGTATGCATTCCTATTGTTTTTCCTCCTCTGTGCAAGCAGCTCTATCAAAAGGCTTTTGTCGTTTGAATAGCAGACGCGTACAGGTCCCCGCGCATAAAGGGAAAGGGGTGGTATCGATACATCTGACCCAGTTGCAGAAGTATCGACTCACTCGTTGTCCTTGACCTTGGTGCTATGGAAGTATTCGCCGTGCATGTGTGTGTCAAGGTTTATTAGAAAACCGGCTACCCTCTCGTGCAGTTTTCTCGTGGATTTGTCGACTTGCAGTGGTGGGTTCTATTGTTCGGAACACCGCAAATGCAAGCAACAGGAATCTATAGCGGCCCACTGGAGTATGCTCATTGTTGTTATTTAATGATGTGTTTAACAGGAAATATATGCTGTTGAGCTTTATTAGAATGCATTTTACTGGTTCGAGCACAATAACCGGGAAAAGATTTTCGCTGAAAAGGTGTTGAAGTGTTTTTGGATTATGTAATTTTGCATTCTAAATAAGTCTTGTATTTGATTTAAGCACCTTTCATTATTATTCTGTTGTACTGTTGATCGTACATGCTGTGCTCATTTGGACTTCAAAATAGATTTGTACAAATTGATTTGTTGGTATCGACCTGCTGAAAAAATGTCCAATCAAAAACAAAACTGCAATGAAAAATCAAAATTGACTTATTTCAGGGTTTCTTCTCCCAAATTTTTAGAGAATGCAACCCAGGCTTTGAGTAGAAAAAAAAATAATTTGAGCATACATTAGTTTTATTTTTAAATTGTCGTTTGTAATAAAAACATATGAATTAGACACAAAACCATTTATAAAATAAAATAAAAATATGATAATTCTACATAATCATAATAAAGTCGAATAATTTACGTATGTTTTAATTTTTTAAAAATAAAACGTTCAATTGTTATAGAGATTTTGGCGGTTTAGTAGTGTGTTAATGGCATCTACAAATCTCTTAATTTAGAGATGCAGATAGATCCGTCCCGATGTTAAGTGTGTTGCTTAGTCGCCCGATGTATTCCTCTGATAATTTATGTGCATTTGAAAATACATTTTAATACACTTGACCTTCCTCAATGTTAAATTCCTCAAGTAATCCGGCGAATGTACGTTTATAGATAGAATGCGTTAGAGTTCGCGGGATGTACGTTATTTTGCGGCTGCTGGCCACGTTATTGTGTTTATTTATAATACTCTATCGGAATCGAAAACACGATGTTTGTTTTTCTTTTCTCCTCAATTTTTCAATCGCGCGTTCTTACCAAGGTGGCTTGTTTTGAATGCAGTAAAGTGCAAAATAAGTAATAATCCGGCAGATTGTAATAAGGATCGTTGGTTCTCCGCTGTAGGCAATTTTGTTTCCCATATTTCAATCTTCCAACACCGCATGGATATATTATTATAAAGAGTTATTTTGGTATTGATCGTTCGCGAATGCAGCAATTTTAGTTTTATCATCGTCTTCCATGCCTCGATTTCTATAAATATGATTCTTCTCAGTTGTCTATTGCTCGTCGTATACTCGCAATTTTAGAGGAATATTCTCTTTTAAAGGTCATTGTTCAAACGATTTACATTGTGTAAAACTTGCTTTTTTGAATTCAGTTAAAATTGCCTCTTTTTCGATTCGAATTTCTCAATGTTAGTTAACTTGGATTTGGTCTTATTCGCTGCAAATTGTTTGGAAGCACGTCACATTGCCAGCTCTTTTAGAAGTTTTACGCGGGGATTCGAATCGCTCCAGAGGACTGTTCCGGTTAAACTGACCATTTCGTGTATATTTGGCTTCACCGTTCCAGGTAATGCTATCCAAAAATTGTTTGTTCTTTTGAGACTATGTTAAAGTTCACCATTTTTGGAAATCAATTTCTTCATTTACTGAACCATGGAAAACAGATATGGGGGGAATTTATGTTTGCGAAGTATTCTACGTGGTGATCATCTCGGTAATCCTTCCAGCGCAATTTGTCTTAGAGATATTGTTGGATATATCGTGAAGCATTCAAAAATAACGGTTTCCATGTTTGCACCATGACTTATGATTTTTGCCTTGACAGATTCTTAATATTCTGTATTCTGTGTGCCCATCTTTTCCATACCTTCCTATCTCTCGCCATGACCTTCATCTCTTTCAATGTTTCCGCCTGTTTCTTCCCATTTCTTCTATCTTGTCTATCCCAGGGATTTAAAAATATAGCTTATAGTATATTACCAATCTTTCAAGGTTTTCCATTGTGCATCTTTTCATATATCGATCGAAGCAGGTCCCGGTGGGACACTCGGTATAATGTGATCTGTGTTTGTAATAAAAGTAAGGAGTTCTTGTTATGGCGCAATTTTTTGCTTATATTTTGCTTGAAATATGGAAATTGTCGCATTTATAGTCTTTATCTATACCAAATCAGTTTAATCTTTTATTCAAACGTCGTACCAAACCGCCTTTCTAATGTTATTAAATATTCAGTGGAAATACCATTTTTACATTTCAGATTAGATATATGTATATGTGTATATTTCGCCGGAGCTAGCCGTGGCATTGAGCAAAGCGCGCGCGAATTGCATACATATGCACATGCCTAATTATGCCTACGCCGATGCCTGCCTTGCTGCAATATAGCGCAGCCAGCCAGTTAATCTATTGAGACCCGGGCTCTCGAATTATAGCGTTATCGGAAGTCGGCGAAGGTCAAATGGTGCGGATGTCGGACGATAGGGGGCACTCGTGCATCCAGTAAATAGCGAGCGAACGGCTGTCTCTCTCCGGCGGCGCGGCCGGACCGTCGTCTCAAGGATAACCATTGTTCGTCGTAGTCTGAAATCCAGTTTCCCGGCTAAATGAAGAACTACTGCAGCTCGCCAAATACTATACAATTACTTTTATGTCGTCTGATAGTTTTGGCAAACAACTTTCCTCGAATCAGGATTTCGCTTGTTTGGAGACTTGTTTTTCCTGCAGTTTTTCATCTATTTGCTGGTGCCTCTAAAAGGATGTGCGTATTTGCTTTGTTGAAAGACCCGCAGAATCATAAACGAAGCGACAGTCATATCAGTTTTTCAAGTGTCCCAGATTTCTTAGTCTTAGACTATTTCGTAATAGGGTTAGAATAATAAAACCATTTGTTATTTCTTTAGTCGTGTGTATCGGTTATTAGGCCAATAAAAAAAAGTTTTTAGAAAAAACAAGCGGAATCGTTTACACAACCACAAGTTAACCTTGACAGTTTAGTATGAAAGTTAATGTCCGTAAGATAAACATTAGTTATTATATGAAATGTTACTGCTAAAAGAAATGAAAGGTATGAAAAATGAGGCCGGTACGCTTTACTCAAAGATTTTTGCGGAATATGTTTCTGCAGGACAGAAAATTGCTATAACTCTCAAATATTACAACTTACACTCACCATATAAAAGAAATGGGCGCGGATTCAAATAATGCTGAACCTTTAAAAATATTTAATTACAACATACAGGGTTCCTCTGTAAAATTGACGCCCATTCAGTTAGCATTAAAGACCAACAAAATTGACGTTGCATATCTTTCTGAATCGTAAGTACATATGTTGGGCATTTCAACATTAATTTCGGGGTTACAGATAGGAATTCGAACAAAATATTAGACGTGTTGAACAATTTTTAATTCCAAGCAGGATAATGGCGTTTACTGCTACGTTTGTTAACATTGTGTTCATTAACGCCGAACGCCAAACATATTAAAGCGCTACACTCAAACTGTCAACTTGCATCTATCTGATTGCGTTGTTTCGCGGCTGCATCTAACAAAAAAACGAAGCTTGTTAGATACAAACAACAAAATCCGCGTATTTAAAGATCTGCTCCTAACAGAATTACACTTATCTTCAAACACTCCTAACGCTATTGAATTAGGCTTTCGCACATTATATTCTTGGTCTCCGGACAGAAACCGCGTCGTACGTACTCAAGTAGATCCCCGTTGGAATCAGTGAACTAAGGTATACATCGTCGACATCTGCGAAGATCGCGGTTCAAGGTGATTTCTCGCCGCTACTGAAAATTGTCAAAGAATCTCGTACCTATTTTCAAAAAGGAAGATCCGAAAGGTACTGCCATATAAGCGTTTTACCAGTTGTACCAAAGGTCTTCGAGCAAGCGATGATGGAGGATGCTGGTATTATCTTACGTGTGCTAATACACGTCCATAGGGTGAATATATGAGGAATGGGTTCAACCATAACTAAACCAGCGGCAATCTTGGCCACTTTAGGATGCCGCACCATAGGCAAGAAATGTACGCAAAACATGTTGGATTATTGAAGGCCTAAACTATACAATCTTTTAACACTAGGAGTTAAAGAATTGCCCACAAATAACCTCAAAACAAACTTAAAACTTGATGGAGATGAGATATTAAAATATTAACGAATTCGTAGTTACTTATGGAACTGATACGCACTTGAGTGTATGGGATTTGTATGTGATACCTCTTGGACAGCTAAAGGTGTGAATTATTTTGTGTAAGGGTAGCATGCAAACTATCCCTGGGGGCCTTTAAGCCAAGCGTATCCCGGTCGTATAACCGCATATGAATGAATAGACGTCGAATCTTTATATGATAGTTCTTGGTCCTCTGATGATATGATTTTTTTGTGTAAGGGTGGCGCTGGTAAACCACCCCTAATATTCTTTGACAAGTCAATAGTATCTAATAAGATTTCAAGCGTTCTGACGGTTTTGAAATTTTTTAGGCAAATTTTACATTAAACACGTACACGTTAAAATTGGAACGGTTGATATTGAATCATTTATTCGTATACAAAAACAAGATACAAAAACCAAAATGAAATGTTAAGTGATCTTCATGTTACGTATCTACGTATGTTAGATAGATACTTACCTATTTACAGTTATAGAAAATCACTATAGTTATTTCGCTCAATGCCCTCGTGAGCAATATTTACTGTAGTCATTTACTTATAACTACTAATTTTTATCGTCAAATTTATTTTCGTATTCGTACGCGATTATTGTGAACGCGAGCTGTAAAAAAAGGAATTTCAGTTCTATGTGTATTAAACGAAACATACGATATGCAAACTTACTTATCTTAACATGATTTCCAGAGATCTTACAAAGTACTAAGTCATGCATATGCTACGTTATCTAAATGTTAATTCGGTACGAACTATTCTTAAGGCAAAATTTGAAAACAATTAAAAGTAACGATGCGATGATGCTCATTATAATAAACTAAGATTATGAACGTGGCATCTGGTAAATGGAAAACTTGGAATTCTAAAGGTTCCAGCTGTTGGATCGACAAACATAGCCTAATGAATAGTAAATAGATCCATTTTGTACGTAGTATGTAGATCTTAAATTGAGTGAGATTAGCTACATTTTCTGGAAAAACTGAGGGAGGATTCCAAACATACCAGATCGATGTGAAAGATGATCTGATCAAAGGTAATCTATGCCATATAGTAAAGTCAAACGCGTAGAAAGGTCATTTTCCCTCTTGATCGAAGGTTAGTTATCTCAGCGAGTAATTTGAATGTGTAGCTGTTATATGCTATACCGGCTGATTCATTTTCGACCCTCACCATGGGGATCTCGCTTATTATTGAAAATAGAGGATAGGTTTAAATTTGGTAGAGGAATAAAAAGGTGGAGTTATAACAAATGACGTTCGAGTTTTTTTTTTTACGAAAATGCTCATTTTTTTCTTTTATTTGACCTTGCAGGAGAAAATTGAAAACGCACTCTCGAAGCCACTTCGAGGAACGGAAATTAATATTCCATTGGTTAATCCAATCCTCACATCTGGTATATTCGTTTTTGTGAGTTGATGTAAAATGATTGTTCCATCTTCAAAGAAATGCCAAAAGATAGTTTCAAATAGATACTGAATCACTAAAATTAATGAATTTCCGGTTAGACTTGTTAGTAATACGGTAATGCGCATTTTCTTTATGAGCCAATCAAGCGATTGATACTGTAAGCACACGATATACGTGTGTAGGAAGAAACCGCAACTCTTACAGAGTAGATGCGTTTTCCGTCGTGTCCGTGCTTGGATATAGATACAAGAGGCGTTTCATTATCTAATTATAGTATTTTAAGATGAGCGGATTGCCTTGAATCATGTTTTATTTTATGAATACATTACCGTGCAAAGAACTCCAAGGTACAACAGCTCATGCACGCTAAATTACATTCACTTGCTTATCTAATGCTGTGCTATTAATTACTTTCAAGTTTATGTAAAGGCAAAATCGAAATAACTGCAACCCTCGGTACTTATCAAATTATTTTTCATCATAATTTGGCTAAAGCTATAGCCTTCTTTTCTTATTCTAAAAGAGAAAAATACAATTTGAAAAAAAAAAGAGATTTACTGTAAGCTGAATGTAAAATCCTCTAGTAGAAATTGATTTCGCTTTAGTAAATAGCGGCGTTATATTTGGAATATTTATATATATATAATCCAAAGCCTGTCTACCGTTAAACGGTGTAGGCAGTATCTCTTCTTCAGCTGTCCACAAATTTCTTCCACTTCGCCCTGTCCTTTGCTATCTTAGCTGCATCTGTCCATGTTACACCTTTCTTTTTCAAAATTTCTGCAATTACCATATTCCATGTCTGTTTTGGTCTACCTCTTCTTCTATTCCTTGCAATTCTTGCTTCCCATATTTTTTTCGGTTGTCTTGTACTGCTCATCCTTTGTAGATGTCCCCACCATCCTAGTTGTCTTTGTTCAATAAATTCCAAAATTGGCGTTATCTCTAGGTCTTTTCTTATGTCCTCGTTTTTCATTCTATCGTATTTAGTAACTCTTCGTACTCTTCTCAGATATCGCATCTCAGCAGCTTGTACTTTACTTTTCTGTTTTTGGTTCAATATCCATGATTCACAGCCAAACGTTAGGATCGGTCGGTAGACAGATTTAAATATCTTCATTTTTGTTGTACTAGATATTTCCCTTTTATTTATAAATCTACTGCTCATAGCATAATACAGTTTCGTTGTCTTTTCTATTCTTTTATTAATATCAGCTTCTTGCGACCCGCTTTCATCAATTGTAACTCCCAAGTATTGAAAAGTTTTTACTTGTTCTATTCTTGTCCCTTCGATTTGTATCTTCATTAATACTGGTTCTTCTCCTATTGCCATTACTTTCGTTTTATTTTTGTTTATTTTCATTCCATTCTCATTCAGTACAGAGTTCCATATATCTAAATTTAATTGTAGATCTTGTTCGTTCTTTGCCATCAGTACTACATCATCTGCGAATGCTCCCTCTGAGATTGTCACCCGCTGTAGGTTCATATATCCTATTGTAAGTTTTTTACTTCTTCTGGTACATTCTTTAAGTATTTCATCCATGTACGTAGTAAACATGACTGGGCTCAAGCTTCCTCCTTGTCTCAAACCTTCTGTTGTTCTGAAGGTTTCCGATTCGGTGTTATTGTAGATGACAGCATTTACGTTGTTATTGTATATTATTTGTATGAGTCGTATTAATTTGTTATTCAAGCCCCTTCTTTCCAGAATATCCCATAATTTCTCTCTTGGTACTTTATCAAATGCTTTCTCCAGATCAATATATGCCAAAAATAATTTCCTCTGCTCTTGTGACATCTTTTGTGTTAATTGTTTAATAGAGAAAACATGGTCTTGCGTGTTCTTGCCTTTTATGAACCCACTTTGTGGTTCTTCAAATGTATCTTCTATTGCTGTTCTTATTTTCTTGTCTAGTATTCGTTCCATTATTTTCATAGCAGTGTTTACTAATGATATGCCTCTATAATTGTCACAATGTCTTCTATCCCCCTTATTTTTATATATTGGTACAATTAACGTTTTTTTCCATTCGTTTGGTAGTTCTTCTTCTTTCCATATGATTTTATATATGTCTAACATTATTTGTTTTCCTCTCATACTCATGTTTTTAAACATTTCTGTTGTTATCTTATCACTTCCGGGGGCTTTCCCATTCTTTAGTTTCTCTATTGCTTCTTCTAACTCTTCCATGCTGATTTCTTCATCTACTTCTTTGTTATCAACCTTCTCTCTTCTCACTTGTTCCTTCTTATTTTAGTTCGGAATATTTAACGATGTTATAAATGGAAGTTATTTTATCTTCATGATATTGACAATACCTTGAATATGAGCACTCACCATTTTCCGGTAAGCAATCTCATCAAGTTCGTTGCCACGACTGAATCGCTACAACATCGTTCATCATAAACCCACGCAAAGGGGTTGCTTGTATTCGTACGCATTTCTGAACTCAATATCGGCTCTTTCTTTAATATATTGATAGTCGGCGTAGCGAACTTAATATCAGCCCACGTTCTTATAAGCAAATTAAGGTAGTCCTTCGTAGCATACGAAATAAGTTAATTTTCTATTTTTGCTACGTTTCTTCCAGCAGGATTTTGATCTGCTGAACTAATAATGAGTTACATACACGGACAATTTTTTTAAACCAAGCAACAGCAAAGCTATATTTGTGCAATTTTCCGTATAAATATTTGAATGACCTATAAACTAATAAGCTAGATCTGTCATAATGTTTAGATTAATTAAAGAAGCTAAATACTGATACAAACTAAATGTTAATTTGACACACGAGGTGGAGCTATGAGAAACAAGGTCCTTGTCTAATGATTAGCTTCGCTGTAAACAGTGCCCAACTCCCATTTGGAGACGTCGTACATTCAGTGCGCCCAGCAGTTATAGAAACACCGAAATAAAAATGTAATACATGATTTCTGGGCGAAATTGTAAAATCGGCCAATTGATCCTCTAAAAAGCCATCTTTTCGCGGCACAAATATGTTTTTGCACCATTTTATAATTTGCTAAATGGCATTTAAGAATGTCTCCTACCTTGTATGAAGAAATTCTTGTAACAAGTACTCGAACTTGCTTGTTTTGTTGTTGTCTTTGGATGTTGGGATAAACATTTTTCAGAGTAAAAAGAGACGGTATTACCTTTTTTTCGTAATAATATAGGTATGGTCTTTATTTTATGTTAAACTAACACCATTATGATGAAGAGAGTATTATTGACGTTGTACGATCGTAGTACTTCTCTTCAAACTGTTATTAATAGTTGAGGAAGGTTTCCAAATCATCGACACTCACGATGCAAAAACTATAAGACGAATAGAACAAAGATTACTCGAAACAGGTAATTTAAATCCTTGACAAAATTAAACAAGACGTCAATCTATACACTAAGCGTCGGATCAAGAAGAGCAAATTTTTAAATTAGTTGAAGCGGAATCAAGTACAAGCCTTCGAATTGCAGCGTCTCAAACTTATATACGAAAAGATACCATTCGCAAATTATTACGGAAAAAATGGTCTTGATTCATTTAGGCCGCCTCATAACATTTATTATTCCATGATGACAATGCGATATGTTATTTCGTTACAAAATACATCCGTGAAGTGCTTTCGAAATGCAATCCTGTCAGTTATTCTAGTGTTCCGCGTCAATCCACGTTTATCGCAGTCCCATGCTAAATTTCATCCACTACTGAACATAAACAGCATATCATCAACTACATAGCTCTGAATATGTATAAAATTCTGAATTTGAGCTTAACCTGTTTCACAATAAAATACATAAGACGCAGATTTCACATTGATAAGAAGAATAATCTGAAGGGACTGCTCCCTTCATTTTCCATTCAAATGCATTGCGCTATGATTAGAGTGAGGACGTTCGGTGCGAGTGTTAGTCAGCCAAGCGTCGATCGGGTATATGCAGTAGCGTAAATAAATTGAAAGTTATATTTCGTTAATCGTCAAGTACGTTTTCGATACGATTGTTCGTTGTAAATTGATTTCGTTGGGCAATACTGCCCTCGCTCTCTGCCTATCTCTTACCTGGCGAGTTACACACATGCGAGACTTAGCCTCCCACCGAACCTAACGCCAATGACAAACTGCACGCAACGTCGCCACTCTGTTAATATGGCACGGAACTATGATGAAAAATATACGTAACTTCAAACCGCAAAATTATTTTGATTCCAAAGATTTTTCTTGGTAATATATAATTTTGCAGACTGAGAGAAGCAAAATGCCCAATTTTATTCTCATTTGCTCATAAAATATGTAAACTTCAACTATTTGCATGGACGGATTAGTACTATACAAATAGTTTTTTTTATTTAGTGCATAATTCATTTAAAATTGAAACCAGTATGTCGTCGCAATATGTACTTTATCTCACGAGAATTCTGTTAAATACATACAAAGTTATAGAAAAAGCTAAAATCATATCCGAGCAGTGATTCGCTCCGATACCATTACATAAGTCTACGCTGCAGAGTTCGCACTTGACTCCTTTCGCTGCAGCTTCCTGGCATTGCGTTGCCGTAGCGCATTTTCTTAACACCCTCTTTTCTTTGCCTTTTTTCGGTTCCTCAACTATCGACATGCAAAAGGTGTCAGTAGGTGGGCAATCCACCATGTTCTTCTTGTCACTGCATGAATTATCAGTGCTCTCGGAATCGCATTTGTAGCACTTTACGGCGTTGCAAAATTGCGAATGCAACGAAATAAACGCCGCGATGCATAAACATAAAAATCCTAAATTACTCTGCATAATTTGGAAAACTCTCGGAACAATTTGACAGGTTGAAGTGTCAAAAAAAAAACATGATCAAATAATTTATTTAAATCCCAATATATTGTAAAAAAATTGAAATGCTCGGAGAGTGCGATGGGTATTTTTCGCCAGTTCTGTTTACTGCATTGGTAACTTGGCTGTTGTATGTTTATTTAATTAAGCCTGTGCGGAGGTTGCCGATACTTTTGTGTTGTTAGTCATACTACGCCACAGTCTTTATTATTTAATTTAAGCATTAAAAAAAATTACTTTTTCTTTAATATTTCTAGTGGTGGTCCTAAATGGGTTGATCGGATTTAATGCACCTTTCTTATCAGATATATTTTTTTCCGAGAAATGTTTTGAACTCGATCTTTGTTGGGTACCGTAGAAAATAATTTTCATTTCAAATTGTTTGAAGTGTGAGTAATCATGAGCATAAACGCAGACGACAATAAAATTTATATTTGTCCAACTAACATAAAACGGCTTAGCCAACTACATACGTAAGGATTAAAAAGAGGATAAGGATGGATTGCGATACGCTGAAGCTTCTCCCGCATCGAAACGAACCGCGACCTTCGAAAGGGTAAACGTAAAATATCCAAACGATCGCATTTATTTTCTATGTAGTTCGGGAAAGCGAGCGGTTAACGATTTTCGCGCGCGGCAGACGAAATTCGTCTCGAAGGTTTCCAGTCGACCGGCTTGCGTTCGAACTTCGCCGCCGCTGCCTAGCCCCGAGCTATTGTGTATACTATTCGAGGAGGAGAATAGTCAGTTTATTAATATGCATCTCTAACTAGTTTATATGTATGTGTGTGATGGTAGTGGCAATCGGTATATTTCGGACGGTCACAGCACCGTACTCGTACTACCACGCACACGAGCGGCAACACAGACAGTTCGTCGAGCTGCAGAGCACAAGCGCGACCGCACACACAAGACCAGGCAAGCAGGGTTTGACAGGTGAATCAGACTCTCGCTATTAGTCGCATCGAAACCAACGACGCGACCGAGACGCATCGGTCAGACATCTCGCAGACCATTAAAAGTCTGGACGGCTCGGGACGTGTTTATATACATTGACGACGTAGATTCACTTTTTTTCCGAACGATGTCTACAATTTGTTTTTCTTTTTCTCCGCAATCAAATGCTATATGCTATAAATACAAAAGATAGTCAACGAAATAATAAGTAATACACAAATTGAAAGAATTCGTACTTACAGTGTCAAGATCGTCAACGAAAGTGTGTGTTGTCGCGATTTTAAACTGCTTCAATTGCAATAGTCAAAGCATGGAAAAATGCATCGTGAGCGTGTTTCAGATGCTGTTGTTGTCTTTCTTATCGCATCTACAGCAAAACATCTGAGATTCACTTCTATTCTTTATAACAGTTGCTATCTGTCGGTGTTGTAGTGTTTAATTCCAAACCACCACCATCACCAAATTTGCTAAATAGTATCTTGACGTGTTCCGAATCAGTTTCCATTGCTGTGTGTAATCGTCTCGTATTCAATTCTTTTTATGATCGTTGCGTTTCAAGATCGCCAGGAAAAATGATGAAGAAGGAGAAACCGATGATGTCCGTACAAGCCATCATTCAAGGGGCTCAGCATTGGGGACGAGGTTTACCAGGTCTCGGTCCATCGACTATGCCATTGGGTAAATTTGCTTTTGATTACCGTCAATTAAGAAATGTATCACTTTTTACTATCTTTTAAAGTGAAAGATCTGTCATTATCTGTCGCGATTTTTTATTTAAGAAAAGCACAAAAGGAAATTCAGTACGGTCAATGTGTATTTTGGGCGAAAACATCAATGTAAAAAATTTCAGATTTAGGGGTGGTAACTGCCAATAATTGTAAATTGTATTTATTGTGGTGCTAAAAAGACTACGTTCTTGTCTTAAATAATGCGTTACAAATAAAATGTTGCCTTTATTTTCTTGCCGATAAAATTGAAATGTACACCTTCAACAACTTCGTATAGCCAGACGAAAGCTTGGCGGACATTATTGGTCTGGGAATTTTCCAAGTAGTAACTAAAAATCGCGCTTTGTTCTTATTGTTATATAAATAGTTATTAACCAATCCCAATTAACTTAATTTCGAATGCTTGCGAAATGTTACAACACTCGCTTGAAAAAGTAAAAGCGACTGTATCCGATCTAGTGAATGATATTTGTGTCGAGCAAGGTCTAGGTAGTTCATTGTCGCCGTCTACATAAGCTAGTAGTCATTCATTGCAATTTGTGAAAGCCATGGATAAATATTACCGTAAATTTTTCCAAAATTTACTAGTGATGACATCAGATGCTATTTTCCCGTTAACATTTCGTAAGAGATGTACGTGAAAATAGCTTAAAAATGTTTGTCATTAAGAGGAGTGTATTGCTAAAAATATAAACACACGCATGTAATAGCTATTTAGCTATATTACGTCGTAACAATTAAATAAACCTAACTTAATTACAAAAATAACATTTAAAGTATACACAGTGTGGAGACACGTTAAAGATACATGTATGCACAGGATCATCGTTATCGTAGTTAAATTTATCGAGGGAAAACAATTCGTTACATTGTTGAGATGACTATTACAGAAATAAGTTAAACACGATATAGTGCCTCGTTCACATGTTATACTCTACATACAATTTCGCTGACTAAATACTGTGCTACTTCTCGACTTTTTAAACTGGCGTTAGGCAATCCTCCGCATGTGTTTCAAGTTATAAAATTCGCATCAGCTAATAGCTATTTTCAAAACCGTGTCATGATACATTTATTGAAACCGAAAATATCTTCAACCAACGTACGCATGTGATGGTATGTATTGGAAAAAGTGTCAAGGTCTTCGGAAGACTATTTGTTTACTCTGTTTACAGATTAAAGTGTAATTTATTACGTGTTCCTAATAATAGACTACGTCTTCCGTTGTTCTCGCTTTTATAATTATATTTGGAATATCTTAATGGATTTTTTATGTTACCGAACTGGCTATTGAGCGTGTAATATGTACGGCAAGGAGACTAACTTTTATTTAAAAAAAGGTTTTTTTTAGTTTGTTTATTATTGGCTTAAAATTATAAATTAATTAAATGCTCCAAAAAGGTCAATCTATCCTTTTTATAGCAAACACGATTGAAACTAAACAGTAAGCAGAAAAAAGTGCTTTTAAGGGAAGTTCAAATGCACCGCCCTTCACTTCTAGATACTTCTGAATTCGAAGGATTAACAAAAATTTGTCATATCAGTCCAACACAATAAAAATGCTCTACTAGCAGTTCAGAACCGCATGAGCGCCTCTGCAGACTGGTCCCTTATACCTAATCTAGGTACCAAAAATATGGGGCGGCACAACGTTATCTTATGATTAGAGAAACGAAAGAAACTGAGAGAAAGAATTGTCCAAAACTCATTAACGCGAACTTTAAGTTTAAACTGTCCAACAGTGCCAAAAATGTACTGCCTACGGAAAATCCACAAACCGGGTAAATCTATGAGACCAATAGTTTCAGGCATTGACTCGTCCGCGTCCAAACTGTTCAAATGGCTAGTAAACGAATACAAAAATTTACCCATCAAAGTAAACAGTCTTGAAGTAGAATATTTTTTTTTCTAAGAAGTAGGAATAGTACATGCATGTTTAGTTTTAGAAGTTTCTCACACCATTCGGTTACCGGTTGATGATGAGGAGACCATTCGTGTCCTCGAAATGGCTGTCCCGGATTAAACTTGTGTGGTGCGGAGGTTGCCGATACTTAAGTGTTGTTTACCAACTACATATTTTGTTAAATTAATAGATCTTTTAGTAGTAGTAAGAACTACTCTAAATAGGCGATACGGATCCGAAATACCAAATAGTAATTTTGAAAACGATGTCCAAAGAACCAGATAAGGCATCCGATGTTGCATTTTCGGATCCGGATCCGTTATCCGATTCTTTGGATCCGGGTTCGTTTAAACATAACCTCTAACTCTTACCATTCGCGAATTATATATGTAAAAAAAATAATTATTCAGTTTTCGTAGGGGCGTTCCACTCCTTCAAAGTGAATTTCTGCCAATAACAAAAATTTCCTTTGCATATCATACTCTATATCCCTACTCAATTTCATCCGAGTCCGAATACGACACCTGGAGAGTTTTAGCTGTACGATATATTTTTTTTTAAGACAATGTGTATTTTATAAAGATAACATCTACACCAAGGTTGCAGGGAATCACATTGGTAAATTATTTTCTCCATTTCGTATCTGTTCACTTTTTCCCGGATTTTAAAAGGTTTTGGTTTAAAGAATACTAACGCTCTCTATTACGTCGTACGTGTGACTCACGAATCTACATTTAAATGTGTAACTAACCTGGCTCAAAGTTCAATGATATCTGTAATAGGCTGGCTAATATTAGTAGCGCAATTTAGGCAAGTGGTCTTGTGGGTTATAGTATTCTTACGGAATTTCATTCCTACAATCTCGCTCATTTTTCCTAGATTGTACATTTTTTCTTATTATACATAGCATTGCTATCCAGTATGTGAAATTAATTTTTAGATTATATGTAAAACTAAGACATTTTTTCTAGATTTCAATTACACATATTTATTAATCCCAAGTTTTTTGTACTTTTGCACACCCTTGCTCAGGTGTTCAAAAAAAAAGTGAACCGCCTGTAATCAATATGGAGAGTTGAATCGGAAAGAGAAGATATAACATCTGAAACCCAACTATGCCTAACTAACCCGGGAGAAATTGTTATCTTTGAAAGGAAAAGAAAAAAAGGAGATAAGAGTTACAATTGACCTGAATTAGTATTCCTCCTATCGAAATACCGCAGTGAGCTGCGGTGTCGGTGTTTCGTATAAAAGATAAAAAGATTATAACATTCACAGTGGACTAATTGAGAATTATTTAGAAGTTAGTTAAGAGTAGGTAGAAGTAGGTAGTTTTTAAATCTTGTTCGGAAGCATGAACCGAAGGTTTCAATAGAATATATGGCATATTCTCTCATATTTCAAGATGAATCAAAGCAATCATTTTCTTGTTGCATATTTGGATGTTGAATATAATCTACCTTATTATTCACCCCAGGTTTTCTTTTTTTTAATTCTATTTTGAAACAATGTACTTCCGACTTCGAGTTGTTAATCTCTCCTTTATCTTCACTGTATGCAGATTTATTTATGATCATCATCGTTTACTCTGTTTTTGACTTCCTGAGGTTTGCATCACATCTACAAAAAAATACGGCAAATTACTAAACATGGACAGATGCATTTACAGATTTTACGTGTTGCAGCTGCCGCTGCCCTGGCATAGTGTAAGAAAATATGTATGTATATTGAAGAAGTTGTTTAGTCTTATTTACATGTATGTTTGAGTATTAAAAGGAAAAAGATCGGTTGTTGCTTTCATTACTAGTCATTGTTATTATCTTGTAGTGTTATCAAAACCATTAAACCTACAAATGAGATTAATTAATTGATATAATTGTTGGATCAAGAGAAATAAAATTAGTTATGAGCGCTACCTACATAGCATAGTTTTTGACCAATATGTGCCGACGAAAAATGTAGGAACTGTGAATCTGAATCGTGGACGGTGCTGAACACATTAACAAAGCAAGACTTCTAGAATGCATCCGTTTGCTGTCAAAGGCGATGTTTGCACTTTCGGAAATCCTTTGAAGATGACGGAGGTGAATGAAATTCTGGTATTCTTCTATTTCATTTACGGTTATATTACGAGAACTACCTTATATTTAAGAATTTGGCCGAGGAACAAAATCCGTACGCAGCATCGCAACAAGTGACGAGACTTGGAAATATTCGTACGAGCCGGAAACTAGCTAACAATCAATTGTTTCGTAGTTCCAAGATGAACTGAACCCAACAAAGATAGTTCGTCCACGAAGCACTTGCAAGGAAAGATTACTGAACGTGTCGCAAGGATTGATTTGAAGGATCGAAGAATAGTTGATGTTGACTGATAGTATACAACAATTTGTTCTGTCAGAAGTCACAAAACAAAACAATCGATAACGTCATCCTTCGTCATGACAATGCCGGCTCTCACGCAGCACATGAAACAATTGATTATTCGAAGGAGAGAAGCATCGAATTAATGTTTCTTTATCCGTGTTCACCGGATTTAGCGCCTTTTAACGACTTCCTTTTGTTCCCGAATATCAAACAGAAAATTCGTGGACAGCGGTTGTTATCATCTTAAGAAGTTGTCGAAGCCTTCAGAAACCATGATTTGGGATACACCTTCACAATGGAAAACATTTTTCGAGAATTGGTTGGAGCACATGCAAAGCGTATGTGCTCCAACCAAACGACTGGTACGATTTGTACCAGTCCTTCATTGTTTTCGTGAAAGCTTGATAGGTATTCCTCTTGTATGTAATTGTGCTCGATCGTCTAAGATTGTTGTAAATTAACAATGGTGCATATTATAAATTGGTCAAGTTCAATCAATGTGACGCGAAATAGAAAATATTGCATGTTTTTTTTTTATGCTTTTGTCACGAACGAGAAAAGCAACTCCGCTAATTTTGCCAACAACACGGTGATATTTTTTCCTTAATAGCCTATTGTAATTGCACACGTTGTTTATTCTAAACGGCATCGAACGTCTACGCCTTGGTCCTTTTGTGAACCTACGCAAAATTCCCCCTTTTGTATATTCAATGTCCGTTCGTCGCCAACACTGGCAGGATTCGCCAATTAAACTCAATCAATAGTCGTGGAGTGAATAAATTCGATCTCTATATATACTTCCATCAGCGCGGATACCGTCTAATATAACAACAACAGGTGTATAACAAAAGGTCTGGTGCGGTCTCGTAAACATCTCCTTTAATATCCCTCTTTTCTCTTCCTTCGCTGCAGATAGACGCAGGCAGCGGCGACGGAGTCAACAAGGTCACACAATAACTTAATATCTCACGATCTTGACTTGTTCCGCGCCGAAAGAAATTCACACGACGTGTAAAATTGAGTTATTTAATTGGCCTTGGAACGTCGCGCTTAACCGACCGATCACGTTCAATCGAATAAATTATCCGATTTTTAGGTTACGTACCGTTCATACATATCGTGTTGTCCTATACTGTTGATAAACGTATCGATGCTCGGTTCAACTTTTATAGAAGGCCGTCGCTTATTATATGCTTGGATACGTATTCTCATTAATTTCTTATGGGGGGTATTGATTGTTTCCTGTTAATACTCCGCTGTATCATTCATTGGTGGAAAATATACGTAGCATTCGTTAGAAGGAAGGTTATTCACAATGCTGCGCCATTGTTATTGAAATTAGCCACACGCTCGTTTCCAAGTTTTGGTGTTGGTACTATTTTTGGTAATGAAGCAAAGGAGTAGATTATGAAGATACATACCTGCGATATGTTGTGGCAACATCCATCCACGCATAAAGAGTTGTGTGTTGAAGTGAGTGTTTGATATTTATGACAAAATAGCGAACTACTTATAGACAAGTTGTAAACAATGGTGAAATGTAAGGACGCTATATTTGCTACACCATGCGGTGGTAGTCGATCAGCATACTGTCCCGAGATTGTCCTTCCCTTCTTCAAAGGATCACTTAAGATAATGCCTTGCAAATCTTAAAAAATCGTTGCCATAACTTTTCCGGCTGATGAAATCATCTCTGGTGCACGTTTGCGCGGAGGAACCCATTTTGCCTACTGACCTTTGGTTTCTGTCCTTTTGTGATGTAACAGTGTCTCATCTATAGTAACGTTACGCCACCCAAACTCGCGAAGCATGTTTTTCTTACGTTCAATTGAATTGTTTATCATGTTAGCAGTTTCTTAAATCTTCATCCCGGCGGTCTGCTAACACGATATCACTCTACCTCAATTACGCTTAAATTTATTAAACCAGTATCTGATGAGAGTCATCATGCATGGTCCTTTGATTTTTGCATACGTCTTCCCATTAAAAAAAAAAATCGAATCACTTTGCTCCTTTTCCATGGTTCCACAAATACATGTTTATGTATTACTAACAGTTCTCTAAACAACGCTATTTGATGAATCTCTCCGAAATTTTGACAAACGTCAACTAAAAAATACACAATCTATCTCCAAACACGGTTACTGCATAAAAATACAGGGTACCAAGGCAAAATTTATAAAAAATAATTAAAAATGAACTAAAACTATTGTTAATTAACAAAAAAATTGGAAAGAACCATCTACAAAATTACAAAGAAATAAGTAACACCCACTGCTACATTGCTTTTTTTTTTTCTTTCTAAGACATTTTTGTATTGCAGCATCAACATATATTTCAATTATTAAAAAGCGATTTGTGGCTCTACATTACATTTACACACAAATAAAAGCTTATTATATAATGGCCTTTTGCCATTCAAATTTCAATTGCGTTTATGCTGTTGGAAGTTACGTTAAGGCGTTCGGTATCTGTTCGATCTTGTTAAGCATTGGCAAGGCTGGAGCACAAATTGGCAAATCTCCAAAGTAGCTGTTAGTAAACAAGGCGCCTTATCTTTTACTAATCTCTAGTATCATCTATAACTGTCAGGGAAGGTTAAAGCCGAGATGGGAATCTCGTTAAATGAATGCAAAACAATAAGAGAATGACCGATTGTTTGCACTTTTCTGTTTCTCTTAAGAAAAATCGAATGTAATTATCGAAACGTTATCACTTCAAATTGGAATGTATTGTATTGTCCGTGAAAAAAATAAAATAGAATTAATGTTATGCGCAACTATATTTTTCCTTAAAAATGTATAGCGTGTTTATTACCATTCCAATTAATAAGTTGTAAATCAAGCGAGAACCAGCATACGACATTTCATTGCTAGTTGTGCTACAGTATCCATCTAATTAATGAACAGTTTTTGGCTTCTTGTCAAGGTCGATTATAAATAGCACCTTTGGAGGCACTTGGCTTTGAAGAACGAAATCTGGAATTTTTTTTTCTTACAAATATCTAAACTGGATGGTGTAATTGAATTTCTTAGATACACTAATTAAATAAGCAATTTTGGCGGAGGAGCTGTCAAAAAGCTCTTAATTAGAGTTGTAAAGATTATTCTTAAGTACAACAGATTTTGATCAATTTCGGGTTCGTTCAAATTAACAATTTAAGTTTAATTTTGCTAAATGTATTTGTGAAAATACGAATCTCTTTTCGATTTAAAACATGCCAACACTTTACCATTTAGAGGTTCATTCGCTGAAGTTATGCACATTATTTAATGAATAGCAACAAATTGTGTTTATAACTAAACGATTTTGCAAAATGAAGCCGTGTCATACCGTAGAACGCTGATATTTAATATTGAACTGAAATACGCGTAAATCCTTTGAAAAGTTTGCCAATCATATTACGTGAATTTATTTCGGACGTGGAAATATAACGGAACGATATCATTTTTGGAAACTGCTACAGTTTATTTTTGTTTGTGTTCAATATTATAATATTTTTTCCGATTTCGACTTGTGTGCTGTAACAACAACCTATAGGAGACAAAAGGTAACCTGAGATTGGATATCGTTGTATACCTGGATTGAAAAACAAGGTAGCAACATATCAATGTACTTCTTGACATTTAATTTATCGAAGCTATGTACGTACATTTAAACTTTCTTTTATGTATTTCTTAAAATGCCGTCTAGAAGAAAGGAGGAGCATTTTTTATGTAAATTGAATTTTACCTGTATATTATTGAAAATTTCGTCAATTGACGCAGAAAAAGCGTTCGTGGAAATTTAATTCTGTTTTTGCACAGTTACGCACAATTTCCAATAAAGAAGTATGGGAAAATTGCGAATTTTATTCTGAAGAAAACTTCCGCAGGTTGTTATTGTATTCTGTTTCGACGTTGAAAAATTCCGGAAATTTGTAGGTAGTAAATAGAGCGAAATAATTTAATAAGAAAAATAACCATTCGGAGGCGACTTGTTGTGGTAAGAATTTCGTTGCTATGTATTTAATAAATTACTGTTAATACTAACTTTAAATATACTTACTTATTTTGTAGTGTGGATAGGTATTTATGACGTTATTTTAAATTTATTCGTTTTCTATTCGTATTTAGTGCGTTTTCATAATCCTGAGATGGTTTGCAAAAATATATAAAATGCGAAAATACTAATATTGGGAACTGGCGAAAGTACTTGTACGTTTGAGAGTGTTATCTGGAAGAATTTTGAAGAAATTTGATAAAAACTTGTTTTGCTGTGTTATGTCTGTTATCTTCATTGCAAAATCGTTCAAAGTATCGTTGGTTCTTCATGGATTGAAGGATAGATTAATTCCGGTTCAGGTTCCGTTACGTTCCGTTAAAAAAGAGCAGAACCACACCGATACGATTTAAGCATGTTATTAATTTTCTATCCAAAAGAAGGAAACAATTGACACGACGAGAAATCTTTTATTCTTTTAACTGTTACTATTCATTTAATTAGATAACTTAATTATTATAAGAAAATGTACACATACAATATCAATTACACCGTCACCGTCATAAAAAAGAAAGGCAAAAACCATTTCTCAAAGCGTAAATCTCCTAAATAGCGGAAATAAAAAGTAAGAAAAGAACACGAATTCCCTACATGTTTAGAATAGAACACTGTATAGTAGTAGCAGATGCTGGCCATCTGTGTTGGTATACGATGGTACATTACCAACGATATTAACGGCGAAATTTCAAGGTCTAAGCGAGTTATTGTTTTTTTTATTTACGCAAGAAAATTAATTCCGTTGCTGGCCTGCCGAGGAAATAAAAAATATTTCTATTGCATTCGAGCTAGTAAAACGCAAAATTGCTAGCTAGCTACAACGATAATGGATGTTTGTTCAAGTTCGCCTTACGCATCGTGTGGTGCATGTAAATGAAGAAAAAAATTATTAATTATAAACAATATAAAATTTTTCCGGTGTTCCTTTGATATTGTACTTTAATCTTTGGAAAAATTAGAATTTTCTTATGAGTGGAGCTTCACGTAACACGGCAATAAAATAAGTAAATAATTTTTTTATTGCAAATTTGCTTCAACTTTGTCTATTGAATAATTTATACAAATTTCCAAACGATTATAAAGCCCATTCATTAATATAGCTTTCCATATTTTAAAAATGATGATCATCCATTCTTCAACCAATCCAAACTTCAGATAGCATAATATTATTGGATAACGATTTTTGTTCGACAAGAATTTGTTAGGATTTCCAAGACGGAACCACAAGTTATTTATTTATTGTTTTTTTTTTAATGTTTTTGTTGTCAACTTTGATGTGAATTGTGAATTCGGAAAGAAACAATCTTGTTCTGCGCTGAGACTTATTATTAAAGGTATTGATGTAAACAGAAGTTAGCAATTTCCTTAAATATTTATATTATTTTGTCATTTAAAGCATACAACATTCACTAAATTATTTGTATCAATTATTTTACTTTATTGCTGCTAATTGGGATTTGCAGGCATTGTAATTAAAAATTTCTTGAGGAAACGTCTAGACTGCCTATTAAAAAGCGTAGTAAAATCTTAGGATATTAGAGCAATTTCGCTTAACTATGTTCTCAGTTGCCATCAAGTACGCTCTACGTAAACTATGTATTTGAAACCGTGTATAACATGTTATTATGTACTTTATTCGTTGCGAAAGGATGATATTCTAGTTAAAATACATTTAAGAAGATATTTGTACACGCTGTGGCTTTACAAAATGATAAAAAAAACTATTCTACACGGTGTTGCCGGATAAGTGCCACGAGAAGAAAGGGATTTTTAAAACAAATTTCTTCTACAGAAGCGACAAAGCCGGAAACCAAACATTGTGCAATGTTTAAATGTTGTATTACGGATAGGTGAATTAGCAAGAGATAGCAGTATTTCGTGAGGCCATTTCTCCGCCGAAGTTTTATGGGCTTCGACATGCATGTTTGTCGCTACTACGCTTTCTCTCTCGTCGGTATTATCCAGTGCTCGTCCGCATGTACATCTGGGGAATTCCAACACAAGCCCAAGTGGTTTACTTTTTCATTTGTGCGTTCTCGATTTGCCCATATTACAAAAAAATTAAATTAATTTTTACATTAAATACTTACAGGTTAAAATTTCAATTAATATAAATGTGAAATATGTGAATTTATAAAAAAATAATACAAAAAACATGTTGAAATTAAATAATGGATGATAATAGTTCGCTTGACACGATGTGAAAAGCATTACAATTAATCCAACTAGAAATAGCAAAGCAATAAGAGAATTTTACTTCAAAAATACAAAGGCAATTTATTTCAAACCTCCGGTATTATTTGTGAGTTTTTCAATCAAAAAACTTGTTTAACTTAGTGGTTATGTCAAGTTGAACAAAATTGTGTTAAATTGAGTAAGAAATCATTTTCAATAAGGGACCTTCATGCAAGATCAATCCAAAGATTTTTTTGTATTTGCGGTAAATATATCATCTCCGAAGCGGGTAGTTCCGTCTCATCCTTGTTGAGAACTCATTGATGTTGCTCAGAAAGCGTATTAGAAATTTTGTGATGCCCTGGAGTGAGAATACCGCAACTATTAAATACCCAGAAGCAGAATTGCCGGGGCATACAAGGGAAATGGCTAACTTAGAAAATGTTTTGGGAAAAAGTGATAACAACTCAAAAGTCAAGAAAATGTACATTATATGAGTTATTAAAACAACTTTTCCCATTACGATAAGCGCTGCCGTAGCCAAACAAACTATGCTTGTTTTACCATCGATCTCAAAATTGTACATGCACGCACGTCGAAAGGTAGTTAAATGTAGCGCCGTACCGTCGGCTTACAATTTATTTCAAAATATCAATCGTGCACACTACTCGGAAATTTCTTTGTGCTAAACTGTTTATAACGTTATTACCGAGTTCGCGTAAATTACACGCGCAAACAAGATACAAGCCGATGCTGATGCGAATGTTTGAGTAGCCATCGATTTTATTTTTATTCGTCCAGCGCGACTTGTCAAATACAATACGTGCGGTGTGTAATGTGGGCTCCCGTCAAAGATACGTATTCACGTATAACCTTTCGAGCGCGTTCTATAAATGGAAATACTTTTAATGCGAGAGTGGAAACGCAGACGAGATGATTACTCCTCGTTCGGTTTCGACTTGTTTACATCGATGCGGCGATCAGCGGAAAATATGTGGAATATCTGCAGCAAGGGTGTTTGTGCAGTATCTAGACTATATTTATTTACACTGTCCCAAGGTTAAGATTAACGAGTTTGCTCAAGCAAACGTGAAAGGATACTGAAGGGGGAGAGACACGGAGTTAAATACATACTATCTGCATCATCGCATCGAATGTTGTTCGTATAGAAATTACATTTCCATGCAAAATTATTCGCCCAACGTTATAGAGCGTTTAACACTCCCTGGTACAGAAATAACTTTAAATCGGTTAACTAGTTACTATACACCGTTAGTAATAATAAACCAAATCAACTTAAACGTATGTTTAAAACATTGCCCTCTTGCCTATGGACAACGCTTCGGGAAATTATTACGGAGCGCCTGCTCATAATCACTAGAAAGCCAAGAATCTACTAACTAGAATATTGATAGCGCAACCAATCTAACAATTAATTAGACATAATTAATAACGGCATATTCACACAATAATTCACTTCAAATCATTAAAATTTTGCAAACAACTTAATAACCGAGCCACTTAAAGAATTGCATGAGTAAATGGTCTAATTTGTTGAACTTGCACATACACGCAGCAACTTGCAAAAAACGAAAGATTTTTTGAATGTCAGGTAGTACAATAAGACAACGTTGATAATAGGATACAGGAGATTTGATCGAAAGATACCCCTTTATTTTTTCATCGACATTAATCGTACTTCTTCAAAATACTCACTACTACAAAGTTGTTTTTCTTAGATTAATAAAATCAGATTTTTTTTTTTTATTTTAAAGAACCTTCGATTGCTTAATTTTTGCTTTTTTTCGCTGCTAATAACTGCAATGTCCAATATTCCAGTTGTATGGCTGCTTGAAGAAATGACACCACTTTGTTATAAATCGTTTGCGGGAATTGTACGGCAAAAGCTTTATAAACGTGGTGCAAACGTAGAACCCAATAATCTTGCACCAGCGAAATATCGAAAACTTTGCTTATCTGTAAATTGTTTCTCCTTGGCTGCGAAATATTGCGCATATGGGAACTGCAGTAAGGGTTGCCAAATTTGGGGTATTTTATACTTTGATATAGGTTGGTATTATTATGCTTACGCTATATTATTAATAAAATTTTAGAAATCTTAGTTGTGGATCTTGATTTCAAATTTACATCGGAATAAATATATAAAAACAAAACAACGAAAATTATTCTTTATTCATCTGTTTCTTCCTTCATTTCGATATCTCCTGATGCTGCATAAATATTCACGGCGCCATCTGATTATATCATCATGGTCCATCAACATTACCTTCTTTCCCACTTTTTCAAAAGAAGAGCGAATGTCCTTCAATAATATGTACAGTGTATTTCTTGAAAAATGAGGTACATCGTCCTTGCTCTTAATCCTAGAACGTGTACCGGGGTTGCGAGTGACACTAACACTTACGTATACGTTCTAGGGTTAAGATTGTGTACAATTTCGTGCAAAAAAAAACTAGAGTTACGTCTAACAATTATTTGCCGATGCTTATCGTGCAGTTGCAAGCAATTGTGGCTGACACTCTTAATCTTATTTGCTACAGCTGTCGATGGATGGCTTTCTTTGTCTTTTCGAATCGAGTGTATCACTCCTTTGCCATAGCCAAAGATTTTACTTGTATCTTCAACCGCCTTGGAGTCATTCATATTTCTTTCAAAATATATGAAGGCGTTGAAAATTTCCTTGGCGGAGTAGTTCTCGCCCTGGCGCCTTCTCCGACAAGTCTCTATGTCAAAGTACGATTTTTAGGTTGATCATTATTAATAATTCTTTCTACTTACAGTAGATAATACCATTAAAAGATATAGTAATTTTTATAACTGATCTACTCAGTAATAGATAGAAATAAAATCAAAATTCGAAAATAAAACAGTGAAGAACACAATAAAACCGAATACTTCGAGGCCAGGGTCGAACCACAGTGGAGCGATCTATAACAAGGCTCCATACTTTTGGGATCAACTGTAAGATTTTATTCATACGCTTCTACGCATTGTTTCTCGAAGATAAAGTTTATACAGTGCCTTATCTTGACCTAAGCCAATTTAAAAATATGTCTACTGTACGTTTTTATAGTTATGACGTTCGACTTGTTTATGTACATTGTGTGCAAATGATTTTAATAGTTTACTTTCGCTTTGAACTGGCCTGTGTAT
Source organism: Marronus borbonicus (assembly GCA_902655005.2). Taxonomy (NCBI): domain Eukaryota; kingdom Metazoa; phylum Arthropoda; class Insecta; order Coleoptera; family Scarabaeidae; genus Marronus; species Marronus borbonicus. Next base: position 38,362,787 of record LR737380.1, on the reverse strand, counting down.
TAATCCGAATACCTGAATTCATTGTCTTGCGTATATGGCTTATCGTCTAAATATTCTTAGCCAGTTCTTTAAACAAAGCGTCTTGTTTTATTTATTATTACAAACGAATTTAATGTCTTTTTTATAATTTGCGACTGTTTAATAACAACATATTTAAATAATTTAGATAAAAAACAGGGAGCGTAGAATAAATATTGAATATTTTATGCTCGCGTAGCTAAACCTACCAAGTTAGTGTACCATAAAATATATACTAAAATAATTTTAATGTGGAACAGAATTATCAACTTGATGAAAAATTTATATGCAGTTTTCGCGGTATCTCAAACGGTCTCCTAGATATTCTGAATAATTCAAAGCTACCTACTAGCAACAGCGTCGGATTCCGGCGACTTAATAGACTTATTAATTTTCGCTGACATTCCAAAATATATATCTTCTTTAGCCAGGCGTTAAATGTGCTCCAAGTAGCCGTTGAACTAGTTCCAGGATGTTTTTTCATTCAGAATATGCTGTTGAAACGTGGACTCGTTACTAAAGCGAAACTTTAATCTTGGAACAGATTTATTTTTAAGTAACATTATATAAAACAATATTTTTAGCTCTTTAACGATGTAACTGCGGACCTAGGGAACTGCGAAGAAGAAAATAATAGAATTTTAAAATTGTACCATTAGCCTTTGAGAAGTCAGATGAAGAGTAAAGCTAATATTAAAATTTCTATTTTTTTTATTATCGAACATTTCTTCCCAGAGAAAGTTACACACTGTTCAATTTGCATGATGTCGCAGATATCAGGACTGGCTTTTATGTCCTTTACAATTTTATATCTGGAGGAATATTTTCATGGGATTTTTTATTTCTGACATTGAGTGTAGTTGTAAGCATTTTCTGAAATTAGTATTCTAAAATTATCGTAAAAGCAAAGGGCTTAGGATAAACCTCTGCCTAAGACCCAAGCTTATTTCAAACATTTCGATTGTTCTTGTTTTGACCTTATGTAATTTTTTGTTTCTTAGTATGAACTCTGCATACCTCATTTTTTTCATTTTCATTGTCATAAATAACGCTGCAATTTTCTGTGAATAAAATATAAAAATTTTGTTATATTGCTTTGGCTGTACGCATTAGGAACGTTTATTCGCAATATAGCGTTGTTAGCTTAGTATTTCGTAATGCACGAATAGAAATTACAATTTATTGTCGCGGCATTTCGCGCGTATACAGCTCATATAAAAGGATTGTAAAAAATATTTACCGTGTTGTACGTAGTATTAACCAAGTGTTAGCAAATAATGAATTGTTGTATAACAGACACCGTACTGTTATTTTGCAATGTTTTTCTGTTATAGAAAAGATAATTTGCGTCGTCATTCTTCTGTTTGTATTTTACTTATGTGTACTGCATAGATACATCTATTCATCTGACTATTGTCAATAATTGGAACTAAACGTGTTCCGGGTTTGAACCGTGTCATGTCGTTGGTTAAAATAAAACTCGACGTTTCGTCCACAATCGTATGGGGCTTCTTCAGGAGAGTTAGCACGGTAACTCAGAGGCGAAACTAACTGAGCGAGAAGTATCACCCTCCTGAAGAAGCCCCATACGATTGTGGGCGAAACGTCGAGTTTTATTTTAACCAACGACATGACACGGTTCAAACCCGGAACACGTTTAGTTTCAACTGACTCTGGCCGTGGAAGCCTACGTTTTTATTGTCAATAATGACCAATGATGGTAGCAAGTACTGTGGCGTAGTATGGTGAACAACACATAAGTATCGGCAATCTCCGCAACATTGTCGTTTCTTATAGATATATTGTACGTTTTCGTAGAATAATAAAAAAAAGGGTGAAGAATTCTATTCGGCAGATTCAGATAACACGGCGACCATCGGCACAGTCAATAGATTTTTGGAGAAAAGAGGCTGGGATGACGAAAGTAAATGTATGAATTGCATAGAGCATAAAGGTAAATAATAAATTTAACTTAGAAACAACTCGTTATTTTTGTAGTCGTCTCTATCAATCTGTTACTATTGGAAATTATCGCCTGCTTATTCCTTTTAACGAATCTTTAACTATATAGAAGACCTGAGATAAATTATCCGAGCCTCTTTGAATTAGTTATGCGGATATTTGTAATACACGATTATAAATGCTATTGTATAATGAAGTTAATAACAACGGACGAATAAGTACTAACAAAATTTTTTTTATTTCCTAGCATGTAATAATCCACGTCGTGTCATTAATTTTTTAGGAACTGAAGGTCGTCAGCCAACCAAAATGTATACTGAATAAGAGCTGTACTTATGTGGTGACTGTTAGCTATTCTCATACGGTAGTGTCTGAATGGTGCAATAAAGTTCGTCAAGGAGAAGAATTTCCTAGACTTGTTCCGTGTTAGATACGCATGAGTCCACGTCCATTTTGTGTCAATTTTTGCTGTAATAATAGTAGAACTTTTCAATTTAATGAACCTCCAAATTTCAAAGCCGCATAAAAAGTTGCGCAAAAGAGAGACTCAACTGTATACGTATGTGATCCTTTATCGCAGGTAACCTCTATATCACTTAGACTTTCGTTAGAACGATTTACGCTTAAAAATCTAAAAATCATATTTCCTGCAGAATATTATTCTCAATAATTTTAAAGAAAAAGAAAAAACACGTCCAATCGCTGACTAGAGCATGCATAAAAATTCTTAGCGGTTACGGTGAGTAATATTGATGCACGTTCGTGCAGCACTTATGCACTACAAGCGCGCGGTATGAATGCCAATATCAAGGTGCAAATCGAATGCATTAGGGGACCGGCTTACGAACGGCGAGACGCTAAATTTAACCGCGCGGTGCTATATTCGTCTTGTATTTTTCCCTCACATGCCGATATTTATAGTCGACGGGAGAGATTATGGTGGTCCACCCGTGTGCATTGTACCAATTGCGGCATTCTGAAGCGCAACGCAATGATGTCATACCACGAATTTAGATGCAGCTCGTTTTCTGGTGGTACGCCGCTGCAGTCACATAGGATAGAATAGAAAACGGGACTATAAATAACACAATATTTTGTTTGGCATTGATAATTTGCCTTCATTAATGTGCAAACACTTTAAAAAGTGCCAGAAGAATGTAAGCAGATGTTTGTGCAAGTACTTCCATTAACGAATCGACAAAACAAACAATTTAGGGATTTCCATACTTGTTTTCTACAATTTCCTGCTCGAAAATATAACAATAACCTTTATCGACAGTTGAGCTTATATAGTGTGTATTTTGCCTGTTTCCTTCATTCATTCAGTACAATAATTGCATATATGACATACTTTTAATAATGTATATAAAAAAATATTTTCTTTGGAGATGCTCTCCTTGCCACTTACTCATCATTAAAAAAAATTTTCATAAATCATATAACCTAAAAAGGCACAAACAACGTACCTAAATTTCTGAAAATACGAAATGAAATGACTCAGAATCAATGGAAATAATTTACGCTGAAACTGTAGAAAAACACAAACGTTACTTCTGCTTGCATTGACCCTAAAAATATCTGTTGCACACTTCAAAGGCCTTCCCAAAAAGAATTTTATTTCAGAGTATCCAGAACATGAATCACAGCTATAAAATGTCTTTTCCCAACTCGCCGCATATTTTTATATTCGATATCCCACCGCCCGCTTTGGTACTAATACCTGAAATGGTGCGTCTGACACCGGGTGTGCTGCAAAGTTATATGTGGAATATATGTTATTGTTTTTCTGTTGTGTAGCCGTCGTCCAAGATAAAGACTGAAACAACTAGTTTGTGTTTTATTCTCGAGGTAGTTGAGACCTTGAGCAAAAGTCGTCTGCAGGTCAAGCGACACGTCGAAAACATGCAAAAAACGCTATTAATATTATAACAACCGCTGCAGTTGAAATGCCCGACGGATAATCTAAATAAACGGCGTACCGACGTTATTTTTTTTATGGCAAATTCATCAAGCTTTTTTCTTGTAGCTCTTTTTAAGGCTTTAACAGAGGATAAACTTTTTCTAATTTCGACTACATTTTAAATTAGGGCCTTACTACCAAAAAGAAACTGGCCACTTTAAGTCAAAGTAATGTTTTCATTCATCCTGCATTTTTTAATTGGCAGAACATTTTGATTTAACTAATATTATATTTGCCAGGATTACTGAGAATTTGGTATAGGGGTTTAGTTTTTTTAACTGAAAAATCGATATGTTCAATTCAACCAATTTTATTTTATTAAAGCAATTATATTTTGTTTTAAACAAGGTGATATTTATTGGCTCGTTTTCGAACGTAGATTTTTATTGGAGCAACTATAATTTGTTTGCCTCAACTAATTAAGTCTTTCAGTGTAAATGATAAATTGAATGTTGGTACATTGGCCGTCAGCTAAATGTTTTTAATAACCAGATTTCATATCATCGTAGAATTGTTGTTTCTTTCATTTATTTGTGAGTGGTTTTGAACAACTCTTTTAGATAACGACGACGTATAACCCCAATATCTGTTTTGCATTAACAAAGCGTTGTCATGTTGCATGTAACAATGACTACGAAGTACGAAAAGAAAGGAAAATTTTATTTACTCATTGTGTAATCGCCTAAGCCGAATAAATAACATACAACATACGAGTTTGGAAAAAGTGTCCGGATGTCTTACAATTCGAGCACATTTTTTTATTCGACCGAAATGTATCTTGCAATGTAATTTTGAAACTCAAAATAGATAAGCATAAGTTGCTTGAAAAATTTCTAACGTAGCACAGAAACAAGTATTTTTTTGAAAAATCCAAACAATATGCAGAAAATATACGTATTGAATACTCGAAATCGTTGTATCATTATGGAAACATCGAGCAAGAGCAATCACAGCTATCCTTGGGGAGCCTTATAATAACGTAAAATCGTTCGGAAAGACGTGTTTATAAAATCGCAAAGCGTGAAGGAAGTCGATTCCAACCATGAAAGCACAAACAAGAATTAAATTAAAGCAACGGATTGTTAATATGCTTTTAATGGAAAGGAATAGATAGAAAATATCAGCCAATGGCTTTATGGAGTATAAACTAGAAATAAGAAAGAAGTTCGTGCTTTCGTTAACAAAGACGTTAAAAGAATCAAGAATGAATTGATGGAAACGAAAAACTTCGAGAACTCACTCTCTAAGCAAAGAAGCAATGATTTCTTGTTATTTTTTATGTTTAAAAAAATATGAGTAGGGTAGAAATTTCAGTCACATAAAAAACATAACAACTACAACAAATATCAACTTCTTTATCTTATCTTGTTTTATACTATTTACAGCGTCGGCGAAATACAAGCTGAACAGCTTAATATTTGCAATGTAAACCTTCATACGACAAAGTATTTAATTCTGAAATTATTTAATATATGCGCATTGTCATTTCTTTCATTAGATATCATATGATAGTAATGTAACATGCGCGTCCGCTATAATTGCAATACACATTCATTTGTAATTATTATTCATTTATTCTTAAATTACTTATTAGCGGGTTATGCTTCCATGCCATTCCAATTAGCTGCTAAACGTAGGAAAAAAAAGACCTAAAGAAGTAGGAACGTAATTATTAACTCTTTTATATTCTTGATATGTGGTGTTTTGTACTTTAGTTACGTAAGCTTGTATAAATTAACAAATAATTGTATTTTTGTTAAGGTCAACGTAATTCTTTTAATACATTACATTTACGAAAATAGCAGTGACATACAATCTTTGGAAGTCGAAATTTTAGGCATCGAAGACTAAATTGTATGTAATAATATACCATAATTTAGGAAATTGGTTACACAAAAGCAATTTAAAAAATAAAGCACATTAATCGGTGACTAAAATTCAAGTCAGGCACACAGTATCTTGCCTTGAATGCGAAGAATAATAAATACATTCCTTTTTTCTTCTTTATACTTTGATACGTTTACAAAGTATCAAAAAAATACAAGTATTTTTTTTTACTTATTTCACATTTAAATAAATTTTAAATAGTTTTGTGATTTGAATTTCTAAACATGTCTAGGTATTATTGTAAAGATGAATATTAAAACTTGCAATTTACATATATTTAAAATTTTATTTATATTTTTCAAATTTGTAATGCAACGACGCAATGGTATTTTGAATAATTCAGATGTATTTCATGAAGATTCATTTAGCGTATAATAATAATAAAATAAAATTTAATCAAAAGCCACGCCATACGCAATGCAAAATACATCATCAAGTACATACGTAGGATTAAATTTATATATTTTTTTAATCAGTAAAGTAAAATTCCTCAAGTTATGTCAAAGTTATTCCGTTGCATTCGGTAAGATAACTGGAGTACGCCAAAAAAAAACGCTCATTGTTGTGATGGAGGATTATGCGGCGTCGTCGATTGTTTTTCTTGATTTCATCGATAACTTCTAGCAAGCAAATTGCGTACAATTCAGCCTCTTCAATTACTCAAAGCAACGCTTGCAACATGTCTAGTACATAGGACTTTTTCTGTTTAAGTCGAATTATGCGGAATTCAACGAGAGCAAATCTTTGTCACACCTAAATGTTCATGCAAAATCGAATGTACTGCAGCCTTCGATATGCTTAAGGATGCCTCTTTCTTACGGTAAGGCACATGCTGATCCTCTTCAATCGTGATGCGCACAGCCTCTATGTTTTTTGGAACAATAACCGATTTTGGTTGATCTTCACGAAATTCTTCACTGACGGAACCACGACCACGACGAGATTCTGCAAATCGGTTATAAATAGTCTTTTCTAATGATGCTTTGTTCGGGGCGTTGTTGTCGCGTCAGACCTGTAAGATATGATCCGACAAAGAACTTCATCTTCTTATTACGACAGTCCCTTAAATATTCTGTTCAAAATGTTATTTCTCTCTCTTAGATTTTTGCCACACTTAAAAAACAAAGCAAGAATTGTAATTTTCGATGCACATCATTTTGATTTATTTTCGAAAACTTAAGTTGCAATACACCTAACTGTTGTAACAGAAAATGACATAATTAAGGCGTTTTGCACAATATTTTGATATTTCTTCAAAGATTCAAGTACGAAATGAACATCGATCGCCAAACCCAAATGTCTAGCCTTATCGGCGACACTACCTTGAAATTATTTAACTCAAGGTTTTGCACTTAGAATTCCTTATTACCAAAGATCAACACCTAGGACTGACTGATTTAAATGCAATGAGTGTGCTTTAGAGATATCACGAATGATATTCCAGTCAGAACACTTTAGAGCAAGTAATATATTATACACCTGCGTACAAATGTGCTGCTCTATAAGCCAAATTAGAAAGAAAGAAAGGGGTTATAATTAAAACAAAATTGGGCTGAAGGTGGATCCCTGTGGAACTCGCCGTCACGAAATAAACAGGGAGTTAATAGATCTCAGTGTGTGTAATTGGGCCTAAATTCCGTTAAGAGTCTCACAGCACAGTGACCAAACTCCAAGCCCAACAATATCTCCTACAGAGTTTTATGATAAACAGTGTCAAAGGCTTTCAAGTAAACCAGCAACACGGCAACAGTTCCCGGTCGGTCGCCGCTATTAGAAATTTACATAAAGCGAAACGTAAATGTAGGAATCAGCTTTGGTGGTGTACGTCCATTGCTTACTATCTGTTGCAGTGCATCAAACTGTATTGTTTGCTTGTTTTCTTCTGCAGCTGTGAATACCACGAAAGCTCGATTGTACATCCGGTAACAACTTCCTTTTGCCCACATAAGTCTTCACCTTCCCCCGAAGCATGCTCTCCAAACCTTACACATTACTGGAAACAGCCTAATGAACCTAATATCTTTAAACTTTCCAACCGTATCCTCCGGCACGCCAAAAATACACTGCAAAAGGCAGGTATTAATCATGTGTGCAATGTAGAGAACAACGAAGGACGAACAGATAATCATTGGCGTAAGGGAGGAGCACTATAAGAAATGAGATAAAGCAGAATCAACGGGTGGTATGCTTATTGACGAAATAATGATTTATTTTGTCCGGATTATCTAGATTCAGATGGTATATGGCTTCTCTTTCTCCGCATGTCCAAGTGACTCAAAATTTTCCAGAGAGTTTTAATTTTACTCGTACGAGACATGAAACCGAAATGCGCCCTTTGCTCAAGGATATAAGTTCGGATACTTAAATTTCGAAATAATCTATACCAATTTCAATCACTGATACGTTTAGACATGTGAAATTCGGCTTTAGCTTCGCCACGCAAATTTACCTGTGAGCCACGGAATATATTAATCTGTTGAAACGTACACGGTACGTGAGGAGCAATAATAAGCGCGTTACCAAATTTTTATTTAAATTCACATCCTACCAATGGAGTCTAACTAAAATGAATTCAGATGTTAAACCAAAAACAAATAACTGCACAATAAAAGAGATTTTTGGCGGCAATAAGGTTCCTCGCCATTAAGCCGATCGCCGATTTGAATAATTCTTCTTAGCGGCTGCAATTTGGAATTTGCTTTGGTTTCGTAAGAATAGTCGTTGGCCTACACGAGACATTTACGAAACGCAATTTTCAGCGTCAAACACCTACATACACCTCCATCCGCGAAAGACTAAACTCGATAGTAATAATATGTTTTTTGGCACAACTATGAATTTCGGGAAGACAATGTTTTTTTTTACTTGTACATGTAAACAACATAAATTTAAGCGAGTCAGCACTATACAGCACGTTCAGTGTTATCCGAAGGCACCACAGACGCGCTCGGAAGATCCATAGCTGAGGAATTTCACTGTTAATATTGTAACTGGACGCTGCATGATTAAAGATATATATACAGCAGCTTTTTGGAGATTACACGATTTTCGCAGGACTTTCTTAAATCTGTAATTTTTATAGAAACAAATCTTCTATAATTTTCTAATATTGTTGATATTATAATGAATGTATAGGTAATTACTTATTGACACTTAATGAAAGGAAATTACATATTTATCATCCTAGCAAACAAAAACTTCTAGACTTTCACAAATAAACCGTCTGATTCGCGACGATCTCATAAAAAACATTTGCAAGTGACTGCACGATATATTTTTATCCCATAAATTTATCAAACCTGCTATTTTTACCACCCGCATTAAATGGAATACGTTACATTTGCTAAAGTGTTATGACCTTGTCGCTGTTTTTTGTTTGTTTGCTTCAGTCGATATGATATCATGGGCTTGCCGTCAGCAGTCGTTCACATTGTTAGGATAGGTCTAGACCCGCTACTCAAATTGCTGTACGGGCAGCACCTACGCGCCAAATAAAACTGTTTACGATATATGTAGATGCAGTTTTTATTAGGCATTGTCTCTGCTTGATGATCCATGCGTTTTCATTGCCTTAATATTCGCTACGGAACCATTTCATGCGATTCAACACTATGTTTAATCTATGCAATTTTGCGTGAAGTAAATAAATGAGGTCCTCCTGAAGTTCAACGTTAGCGATGTAAAAATAAACGTTTTTCTACTGCGACTTCCATCTCAATTTTCCGGATCTTACGGAGCACTCAGCAGAATATTTAGTGTCAACCGAAAATGTTCGGGATTTTTATCGTTGGAATGGTAAAAGTACCGTTTAAACTCCACTTTTATGATATACGTCTTTGAAGTAGGACCTCTGTTGATTATTAGCCGTAATAAAAATCTGAAAAGAACTTTTAACACCACAAAGAAATGGAAATGTATTTTAAGGGTATTAAACACATGCATAAATATACACATACGTCGTAAAGAATTTTCGAAAAATAGAGACAACGTAAAGTAACATTGATGAAAGTGAACCTGCTATTAAATGTACTTGTATAGAAAGGCGTTAAATGAAGTGACCCTTAAGTACTCTAGTGGATTATAGGTACCTCTCGTATGTACCCTGGCGGGGTCACTTTTGACCCCAATTATTTCGTGGTTAAAAAAATTCTGAATTAATTTTTTGATTATAAATTTATTTCTTATTTTCTACAAGCATTCTTTTGTTATAAGTTTCAACTTTTTAAACATCAGTCTTTGTTTTTTGAAGCAATTTGTTTTTAAAAGAAATGTCCGGACCGGTCAATTTAATTTTTTTTTATCACTTCTGGTTTTCAAGTAATGACGTCATCAGCATTTTTTTTTAATGACAGCACCTGATTTCTTTTTTTATTTTGATAGATCTAAATGGTGTCATCAGCATGTTTTTCACATAAACGTGAAAAGCATTTAATATTTGATTTAAAGGAAATATTCATTTTATTTTTTGAATAACTTGCTTTTACTATTAATATTTAATTATTTTTCCATTTTAATTTTTATTTATTTTTAAATGACTTTTATTTGAAAATTTTGTTTTGCGAGGTACTAAAATTTCGGAAGTACCATCTAGATCAATTAAAAAAAAAAAAAAAAAAAACGGGAGCTGTAATTTAAAAAAGTTGTCGATGTCGGTATTACTTGAAAAGAAGAAGTGGGAGAAATTAAGCGGCTGTATATCTTGCAACTATAATTACAAAGCGATGCAAAACTAATTAACCTTTAGAAATATAAATTTTTCCAAATTAGGATATCAGTGATTATTTATGATTGATTAACAGAAAATACATCTACATGTAATCTATTACACCGAAATAATCAATCACGTGAAATTGCACAATTATCGGTCAAAAGCTGGCATTCCAAACAACCTTTAAAGTGCAATCTCTTCAAACGCTCCTTAAACGTTGCAGTATTTACATCATTTAATTAAGTTTTACCAACTGAGAGGTGACCTTTAGGCAGTAGAATAACACCGTTATCTCAATAAAGAATCATTAATTTTAATTTTTATATTTTATTTACAGGACTGAGTCTAGAACAAAATGTTTCCATGGGTTCCATGGGGCCGCAATCGCCCTTGGACTTGAAGCCTGATACCGCCCTGATAACAACAGGTCCGTTCAGTCCGCAGGGGCCCAACAGTCCAGGTTCATTCACGATGGGTCACGGTAGCATATTAAGTCCGCAATCGGCATCGCAGACCAAAGGTGTTGGATCGCCCTATCCTCCGAATCACCCTCTGAGCGGTTCCAAACACCTGTGTTCGATTTGTGGGGATAGAGCGAGCGGTAAACATTATGGGGTTTATAGGTGAGTTTATTGAGAATTAATACATGTTCATATCTAGGTTATTCAACTTCACTTCTAATAACGAACGAACAGCCAAAACAAATACAGGCTATCTTATTTATTACGAGTATATATTTTTAAAATCTCTGGGACAGTTTTGAACGTCTCGAAATAATTTATTGACGTGGGCTGAAATATATCATCTTACCAAGGTTAGCATTACACACGCATACATCTCTATTAACACGCTACGCTGCGCTATGACAAACAGTAAAAAGCCCGAAACTGAAGACACGCTTTAAAAACTTCGATAGTTAATCCAATTTCATCGTAGCTAGTTTCCGAAGATTGATAGGCGTAACATTGGATCACTAGCGAGACACCGAGTAAGAAAACGTGAAGGTCTCTCTCGGCTCACAGAAAAAAAAAAACGACCAATAACATTGCTTGGTAATTTGTAATTTTTCATTTAGGTCCACGTCGGGCGGTCAACCGTTTGTTTCTCTAACCTTGTAACTCTTAAAAAACAAAATTTTAATTAATCGCGTTGCTTTTTTCTACCGACCGATACCATTCGTCGCGTTGTTTTTCACGGACGCGTTTCTGTACCTACATATCTTTATGTCGACGTGTCAACGCCATTATATCATTATGTCATATTGCATGAATGTTGATTTTAAAGCTAGTAGCGAGAAGTGATTTCACCTATCTTGATAAAGACGTATTTTCAAAACAAAGAAGTTGTAACTTAATAATTCGAGAGAATTTGAAAGGCGTCGTGGCCTTCCGGAGAATTTATTAGTTATTTTTAGTTTTATGTGCTTACGCCCGGTTGTTTTATTATCGTTTACTTCGACTGTTGAGGTACACTCCGTAAAGAAAATGTATGATTTAAATACGAAGGTGAAATGGAAACTTTTCAAATTGTAAATAAGTTACTATTTGCCGATTTAATTACATATTAGCTAAATAATTGCAAACAATCGTAGAAGTTATGTCCCACTTCGAGACACTAAACGATTTCACCTTGATGAAGTATGAGTTTTTTTTTTGTTTTCGTGGAATGCGATATATTCGAAATGTGTAAATAATGCCAGAATGAATGCGAGAATGAACTATTAAGATAAATAAATAAGCAGAAACGTTTCGTAAAACAAATATTTTGACATCGAATTACAAAAAAAATAACTGCGTTTTCCACTGCAACCTCCTCGGAAACACATTAATTTTTCCAGGAATGCCTAAAACAAAGTCTGGTTTAAACATAGCGTTGAGTAATATTTGCACATTTACATTCCGGTTTACGTAATCATCGGACTAGGAATTACACAATTAGCCGCTGTAAATTATCCTTTTCACTATTTTCGACTTCTAAATTTTTTGGCACTGGAAGCTTTTAACGTTTCATTACTTCCCGGAGGTGGCGTCCGACGTGGAACGCTAATTTGTTGAAAAACGAAGAATTTTGGACCGATATTCGAAGCAAGATGAAAGTAAAATTTCGCCCCGCCATTCTTCCTGTCTGCCGGCATTACTGCGTCTTTGCGAAAATGCCCAACGCCAATTAGTTCCACACCGAAGGACGCGAACTAGAATTTCGCCGCTTCTATTGTTTTACCTAAACACGTTCGCTATTTTTTCGATCATTAAAAAAGCGATGAGTTGGCGCTTGACGCAGTTATTTTCAAAATCCATTTTCGATTGCGAAACATCATCGGTACAGATGTGTTTGCTTTGATCCCGGCCCAATTTGACGAACGGACCCGAATTATTGCCAATTTAGCGGACAGCAAACTATGAATCTACTAATGGACGATCTGTATTGAGAAAATTATGAATATAGTGACTTGTACGTGTAATCAATAACATTTGCTGACCGGCATGCAAAAGTCAGGAAAGTTATTCAGACGTGAGTGGATGAACACATGGCGTATCGATGTTTTCTAAATATAAAAGTTCAACGAATTTTCTTTATCGAATACATACGTCGAGTGACTTATGCCAAATGTTTGTTATGAGTTACACGTATCTATGTCGATTATAAAACTGAAATAAAGTAGATTCCTTAGTTTAGCGATTGTATTCGGACGAAGATCTTATTACTTTGTCAGAAATTAATTACCTTCATTTAGTGTTTCCTTTTTCTTTGCCAAATCGTTTTTAATGTTGTGTACGAAGATCTGAATATATGTTAATGTTCCAATTACTTCTTATTTTTATGGCCTATTGACAGCCAAACTGAAGTTAACTTATGAGTAATACCGAGTAGATTGGAAGTCCGATCAGACTGACTCAAAAACGGAAATTGTACATTCCATAGTTCACGATGTTTGCATATATCATGTTGCATATTCACGTTACCGTTATAGTTATGAAAATTTTCATAAAACAAATAAAAATTCTATACAGAACTATGCATATTTTCAACGTTATTTTTCTGTACATAAAGCATAACCTTCTCTGCTTCAAAATCAATTGTCACGAAGCAAATAATGATAACAACGCATGTTAAGCTTGTTTTCTGGAGAAAGAATCATTGTGAAATGGAACATGTCCTATTTATATACACTGCCGTTCAGTGAAGTTCGGCCATACAATAACAATCTATTACATCACACTGTATACAATTATTAATACATAAAATTAGAAAAATATTAAGCATACACTCTTTTCTAAGGGATTAAAGCCATAAATTATTATGTAAAGTAGAAATATTGCGACAACCACAATAAAGTCCCTTTTATTATCATTCCAAGAATTTCTCGGAAGTACCGATCTTTTGAAACGGGTCGTTTGGGGATTATTAACGAACAATACATTTAGGAAATATACCGCAGTATCACTCTTGTTTATTTATCGCAGGCGTAAAGATATAACTTTGCTTCGTTTTACTGTTAAACGTGTGTTGGTGTGCATCTATTGTTTTTGCGCGAAAGTTTTAAGAAAATTTACTTCAAAATGGCACGTGGCAAGGCTGTTTGAAGAAGGATATTCGGGGCGACAAATTCCTGAAAAAATAAATATCAGAAGTTCAACAGTAAATGACATCATAAAGCGATATCGGACAACTGGAACTATAGAAAATCGTGTTCGTCCTGGAGCATCTAGGAAAACAACAAAAGCTGAAGATTTGAGAATTGTATTATTAAGCAAACGCAATAGAAAATTAACAGCGCCACAAATAGCAGCCGAAGTCAATCGCGGCCGTGAAGAACAAGTTTCGGCGAGTACGGTAAAACGTCGACTTCAACAAGCGGACCTTCATGGACGCATTGCCATTCCAAATCCCTTATTACGGTAACAGTTGGCCCGTTCTCATCTAGATTGGTCGTTAGATGATTGGAAACACGTGCTTTGGAGTGACGAGTCAAAGTTTGAGGTTTTCGGGCAAAATCGACGAGTTTATATCCGAAGATCTAAAATCGAAAAGTGATCCCGAACTGCATTGTGCTAACAGTAAAGCAAGGGCGTAGTTCTGTGTTAGTGTGGGGATGTTTCTCCTTTGCTGGGACGGGAGATTTATGCGGAGTGCAGGGTGTAATGAGGAAGGAAAATTATTTTGCAATACTCCAGAATCATGCAGTGCCATCAGGATTGCGTATAATAGGCCGTAACTTTACATTCATGCATGACAACGACCCAAAACACACTGCGTTAGTATGTAAGAACTATCTAAAGGAGCAAGAAGAACAACACACCCTGAAAGTAATGACATGGCCCCCACAAAGCCCAGATTTGAACCCGATAGATTTGTTGTGGGATGAACTGGACAGGAGGATCCGAAAAATATGCCCAACTTCACAAGAACATTTACGGAATATTCTGCAACATGAATGGATTAATATTCCACAATCCGTTTTAACAAAACTTATCGAAAGAATGCCTAGAATAATTCGAGCGGTGATTAACAGCAAAGGAGATTTTTTCGATGAAAAAAAATATAATGTTCAGTATGTTATATTAGGCCAGAATAACTTTATTTATTTATTTTTGTCTTTTTTACCTGTACATACAATAAAATTGCATTTTGTTTTTAGTTTCGTTTGTTTCTGTAACCTTTTCCTGTTTTTTACCAACTGACCGAACTTCTCTAGACGGCAGTGTACGTACTTTACTACTACTTATTTATTAATAAATTTAATTATGTTTCATACTGCAAACCATTCCATTAATGATGTGGCAGAATAAAAATTGTAATTCGTAAATATTGATATTTATTCAATACCTGTATGTAACAATATGTGTATGAAACCTTGTGTACGGAATGTCACCTGGTACATACAAACTTATTCATAATCGTTATGCTATTTTGAATGTTTCGACAAGCAAGTTTATTTAGAACAACGCTATGTATATGTGTAAATTTGCATATAGCAATAAACGATGGAGTAATAGAAATAAAGTTATACTGGTCAGTTGTTTCCCTGAAAACGCCATTTAAAAGATAAAAAAGAGGACATTGAGGCAATGAACCACTGTTTGAAATGCAATATCCTTATCCGTGCAAAATTTATGACTTATGCAAACATATTTTATTGAATTCGCATTA
The DNA here is from genome assembly GCA_902655005.2 of Marronus borbonicus. NCBI lineage: Eukaryota > Metazoa > Arthropoda > Insecta > Coleoptera > Scarabaeidae > Marronus > Marronus borbonicus. The sequence continues at coordinate 38,347,101 of LR737380.1, read as the reverse complement.
TTTAACGTACGTAAGCGTTTTTTCCAAGAACTGTTAAATCCTGTTGCGGTATTTAAAATTCTAGTGGTACTTCAAGAAGCAGCACCGTTAAATTCGTTCTAAATGCGAAGAGGTTTTCTCTTAAATAAGAAAAACTCTTAAACCACAAAATAATAATACAAGAATTTCCTAGCAATAAAAACTCTTCACTATTATCATTTGGTCTTCCTAAGAAAATAGTTAAAGAGTAAGAGTAATTATTGGCAGACTTTATATTTCAACCAGCTTATCAACCTTCATTACATTCGGGCGCCACGATTACTAATCGATTTCAAATGTAGTTCGTCATTTTCATTATTATTTTTATTACATTTTAATGATTCAAGAACTTTCTTGGATAATACTTCGTGTAGTAACGTTACGGATTCTATCTACGACGACAACTCAGTGTTCATTAAACGGAAAATATTGCTATTCCCTTGATTCAAATAAGGAATAAATTCATTTAGTTATAATGAACATAATATAGGGAGTCGAAAAAAAAAAAAAAAAAAAAAGTTGATTAAAGTATTAACTTGCTTTAAAATACATTGTTTTTTTTTTTATTTAAACGGCAGATGAGTATCAGCTTACACAGTCAGCTGGTAGGAAAATATGTATTGATTATAAGGATATAGAGATGCGATATTCACCTAAAGAGTTAAATAACATCTGGGTTGTTAACATTGCAATATCGTTAAACACTTGGCGGAAAGAGTGCGATATCTAATTGCCGATAAGAATTTAGTAGTGGGGGAGGGTGTAGGAATATTTCTATTCCTATTATATTCGTAGGAATAGGCACTCTTTGCTAATAAGAAGCAAATACAAATAGCTAGGTTGATAAGTGTAAAACTGTACAACGCTGTTTCATGATGTATTATGCAAAAGACTTCATTTTATTAATTCACTTCATGAAAAATATTCATAACTTTGTTTCGCCATACGGCAAACGATATTACGACTTAGGACGATGTCATAAAGTTGAATAATTATGTTACATGGTAGCCATTACACTTTCCTAAAATAATAGCGCGTAGCGAAATTATGAAATATGGGCGTCATTTTATCGTCACGACGTGTACAATGGACGAGTTGAAAACTCTAAAGTTGGCTCTACCTTGTCGTGAAAATATGTAATATTTGTGGACACATATAAAATGTCACGGTCTCCTCTGTACTACCTACTATATTCTTTCACAAGTCGCCGTTGTGCCACTGTAATTCAGATAATTATGTTTGTTTAGGCATCTTCGCGTGCTATCGTTAAAAAAATCCTTTTAACGAAATTAATTTACGCCTCGCTGATTCTTAGTGTTCCGTCGAGGCCATCGCCGTTTATCCTGAAATATTCTATAAAGTAAGGAAAAACTCAGACGCTAATTGAACATAAAATTCAATAACCTCGTAATTGCCGTCATTGGTTCGCTTAATTGATGGCAGCTAAATAGCGTAAATTACATGAAACAATCGTAAACGATCGCTCAGATGAACTCGCAGGATAGGGTTTTTTTTTAACTGGTCTCGTATTCGCCCTTTTATCGTGTTTTTTGAGTTGAAAAACGCTGTAGCCAACGTGTAGATGATGTCTATAATGTTGATTTTTTTTTAAGTTTTCAATGAGTACTCGATCCATAGGCTGTACTAAGCTGGTCACATTAGGAGGAAGGTACATTATATTAATTCAATAATTATATTAAAGCAATAAATTGAAATTACATACGTTGCATCTTTAGGCCGGTTGAACTCTCGTCCGGTTAAAACAAAGCTCGTTAAGAAGAATTATACTAACCAAAAAATAATGCTAAGATAGCTTAGCTTCCTCATGGTATTGATGGAAAAATTCACGGCAAACGCAATAAAAGCAGAGAGAAAAAAATACACTAACACACGGACATGTTTCTGCCTACCCGGCGTCATCAGCGTGGTTTCGAGAGTATTTTTTATAACTCTACCTTCTATCGCTGTTGCCTCACAGAAATATGAAAAATACTCTCGAAACCACGCTGATGACGCCGGGTAGGCAGAAACATGTCCGTGTGTTGGTGTATTTTTTTCTCTCTAATTTTATTGCGTTTGCCGTGAATTATTCCATCAATACCATGAGGAAGCTAAGCTATCTTAGCATTATTTTTTGGTTATTGTTTCTAGAATTATACTGTTTAACTAGATACATGGAAAAGTCGACAAGATGAAAGAAATCTATTTTGCGATTTATTTTACTGTACGGTTTTAGCGTTTTGCTGTTGGTACAAAAATGGAATTACTTATTCGATTTAAACGTGCTAATCCCAGAACTTTTTACATTAACAAAATCGTAAATCTTCATAACGCAGCGATATTTTATTCAGCCCGACATTCATCTCGCTTAAATGCTTCCGCTCTTTTACGTACAGCACTCGGTACGCTAAAAGAATACTTCCTAACGCCCTCACGCAGCAGCATACGCGTACATAAAGCAACGCTGTTCCACTCGTGCGAATTTTTTCTCCGTTCGTTCGCTATCTATGACGCTCCCCTTGAGAATCTTTCTCACGCGCTTCGCCTTCTGTTCTATCATAGTCCGCGTGTGTGTGGCTGCTCATTATTGACAATGACAAGTGCACCATGACCATGGCCCTAGTCATTAATGTTGCATCATCGCGCGGCCTTGAAATTATTGTAAACACTCTCTCGTTATAACAAATGAACGTTGCTCTGCCCACGATCCGTGAATCCTGTGTGTTCGCTGCCCGCCAAGCAAAACTGGCCTCTAACTAGCTTCGACCGTGCGATTATCGTTGCGGTACGAGCTCTTCATCTAGCGCGTTCCCGCGCCGAGTATGCGTGTCTCTTTTCCTAGCACGCCAAACCCTGAACGGATTTATGTACTTCGTAATGTTTTATGGTCACTAGATCACTGAAACGTGTATTTCTCATGACTACGCCGTATATATCACGAAGAAGAATGTGCTGCTATCTTCGATTGTTGAACGAAAAGGAAAAATTATTTCTGAAGTTGTAATGCTCACCCGAATAGGTACTGTTCAATTTAGAGCCTTTTAAAAGTCGGATAGGCCGCGTTAAAATTTAAAATATTTAAGGTTGGGTTGTGATCACCAGAAATCATGATTCCTCTTGGAATTTGAGGTATGGCCTTTTTTCAAATACAGATATACATTTTCTTAGAGTGCAGATTTAAAGAAATAAATAAAATACAGCTGAACATGAACATTTATTTGATAAAACTAAATATATCCAAAATAAAATAATACTATGACATGTCGCTTCACTTTGCGTACGAATGGCTTTACAAATTTTCCAATAATTATTAAGGCATCTATATTAAGTGCAATGTTTTCTAAAGATTATTTATTGAAAGGTACTAAAGCTATCACGAGCTACTGAAGGATGTCCGCAAATCCCTTTCAATGTAATTTTAAGGAATTATTTTCTTAGTGATGGTATGGCTCATAGAAGTATCTATAGCGATTTGAAAATTACGTAAAATTGCGTTGGTACGAACGTAATTGAATTTTATCTCGTAAAATTGGCTTTACTTTGCGGCAAAATCGGTTTAACCAATCCTTAAATAGGATGTGACGTCCGTGTGTAATGTTATTACGAAAGACGAAAAATGAGCTATTTTACTCTGGAGCTACATACATTCAGCAAGTCATCTTCAAAAATTGCAGTCTGTAGCGCATGGTACGTCTACTAAGTATGTATGTGATCACAATGAACACATTGTGAATTAACAGGTAATGCAGGTCTGGTTCACTTCTTCGGAACCGTAAGGAAATTATTAGTGCTGCTTTTGATGCAAGTACTGTAGATTGTATACATTTCGAAGTTTTAGTGTACAGGAAGGTAAAGTAGTGAAAGTAGCAGGTGTTCTACAGTAGTTTTTACTGCTCTTGAAGCCATTTTTATTATAAAATAACAGCCTTAAACTTCAGAGGAAAGAGTTACTTAATTTCAACACAATGCTGCAATGTTTGATTTGTGACTCCTTATTCTGAAATCCGTCTATTCGGCCTTTTTGTTTGATACCGTCCTAATTGTAAGTCAACTCAAATACAAAGTTTTCGCGAGTTACAAAATAATGCAGATTTTGCATTGACAAGCATTGTTTTGCATACTTTTAATTATTTCGTACAACTGGGTTTTTTTTTCTCATCGGAAAACAGTCGTGCTTCTTTTTAACACAGGCAAAGGATTGCACAGAGCACATCTTTAGAGCCTTGTGCGGTTATTATACAATGTTGAATAATATTTAACATTTTTTGTTGTTTGAAGAGATAATTTAAAAAATTTCAAAATGAAATGGTCTTTAACGCAGAGGGAATGTCGTGAAAGTCAATCCGTTTCAACAAAGTTTCTTCATATAAACTAATTCCTATGAATAGACTCCCTATTATTTATTTCTCCTTTGTAATTGTACACCATACCAACTTGATCCACCTATCGTAAAACAACGCGATTTATTTGACGGTCATAAAACCGTTTGTTAGAAATTTCTTGAACTTAAGCTGAATTTACGACTTCAGGTCCGTGCTGAAACTATCATTCGCCGACTGCAGCCTGCTAATTATATCGTAGCCCAGCTAAATTTATAGAAATAGTTACGATATAGTATTAGGCGAATTCTCTTAGTTGATTTGTAAATTGGACGTTGAGAACTAAAGTTTCTCGACATCGTTAATTTAGCATTTCGGCTATTGACCCTGCTGTATGAAGTATGATTTTAAGAAAATTTTCAGCTGAAAGGGTGGTAAATTTGTGATTATTCTTGCAAACGCTAATCTTAATTACAAGGGTGCGAGAATAATTTCACTGTTTATAATTTAATCGAAATACCATTCAGAGCTTGAAATTTCGGCGTCGCCTTCAATTCCTAAATTTCGAAGGAAAGTCTCGGGCAGTACATTAATAAAACTAATTGCTTTTCGTTGTCGTTTTAAATTAGAGGAGATGATTTATATTTGGGAGTAAAAACTGCCTTAATTAATATTACAAAACTAACATTTTAAGTAAAAAGTTGGGTACATTTATTACGAAAAGGTACAAATCAGTGCCAGTCTTTCAGAATTATACTTCTTGAACAAGTGTTGTCACTGGCAATGGGTTGCTGTTATAGAAGACAGTCTGAAAAGGTTCAAGTCTCAACCTGAAGATAGCATTACTCGTCAAACATATTTTTTTAATATAATTGCGCCTACTTTTGAAAATGTCGAGCATGTTGGACACTCAGTTGTTGTTTAACGATTGTTTGTATCATTTAGTGCTTCCGTAAAAAGGCGAATATCGAGCCTATAAAATGGGGTTGGCCGGACCAAAGGCCTACCCAAATCGCTCCTCCCGGGATCTCCGTTACCCAGGAACCTGGAATTGCTCAACCTCAATCTGAAAGACTGGTTAACGAACAATCTGGGCTACGAACGAACCGGATAACTAACACTCTTCCAGGAGAGTTTTTCTACTAGCGAGCACTGGCATCTGTTATAGTTCTGTTCGCGTTGCAACTATCTCAGTGTCTGCAGTACACTAATTAGTCGTTTAGAAACGATTCAAAATTTCTCTTGCTCTGTATAGACGAACGAGCCATAATTTTATAACTATAGTGCTGAGCTGTCGGGACCTACAACCTGGTGTGTGGTACTGCGCCAAAAATAATGGGCTAATAATGTGGAAAATTCAAATTTCTTATTCTAACAATAATAGACTTAAACGCTTAAAATTGAATCGCTTATACCGAGTTTTATAATTTTTTTGTTCCAAAATTTTCTCTATGTTACGTGTGTTACGTGCTCCTGGCCATTTAATCTTTATAATTAGAACTTTAGGATCCTCTAAGAAAATAGTCACGCACAATAAACACAGTAGGTAATACTATTCTATCGAAACACCACCAACCGTATGTGTTTCTTCAGTTCTACCTCCAGTGTACTCGATTCTCAATTTTGAGACGGCTAGACTTTAAACTGGCAGCGTAATTTAAAAACGAAATAAGCGATTGCAGCGCTTGTCGTGCGCCTTAATTAAAGCGATTCATGTTCGAAACCGAAACGGTACGTTGTACAAATTACCGTAAAAAAGTGCAATTAAAATCTAAATTAGCCTTGACCTGTTGCGGACTATGGATAGTACCGTGTACAATTTCCTAATCTTATTACGTAATACTAATGACTGCTAGGGTCCTTTTCCTTTTTTTTTTCTCGCCTTAAATTAACTCGCTCATTGTGTGGGCGGCCACAACTACTTCTACGCACACATCTACAAACCAGAGTACGCACGCAGTGTCTATATGACTGGGAACCGTTCCAACATTATTTATATAGAATACACCTTGAATCATAAACCGGCAAGCACCTGTTACCTGTGGACATTCTTTAGCACTGAAATCAATCAGCCGTTTAAGTAGTCTTTGCCGATGTTATGGATATCTATCGAAGCGATCCGCTTTGATTTATAAGGTTATTAATATTCTGCGATTATTTTTAAAAATATCGTAAATAGAACGAAACAAGTAGGTGGTTATTCATAAATGTTATTGTTTCGAAATGCTCATCGTCCGCCCGAAGTTATGGAACTTCTGTATAAGTCTTGTGGAATTACTCATTCGGAGGGAAAACATTGTGATATGTAACTATATAAATGCCATTTAAAGTATGAAACAAATGGCGGTATGTTTATAAAACAGAAGAACAGCAGTGTTAGTAGTACTGGAGATGTATACTAAGTGAATTATGTTATCGTGTCGCCAACATTAAACGAGTCAAAATATGCACTAAACCTTGTTTTTGGATCCGTTTTATTTCTTCCTCATTTCCATCTGTGACGTTCACCTTTTTGTGTTTTTGTTTACTCTCAACGTTGACCTAGGTTCTATTCCTTGACTAAAGAATGAATGTTGCCCAGAACACCTCAGACGTCAAGTCTGTTTATTTTATAGTAGAAATGTCTTTCGGGTGATGTCGTGTAGTCAATATTTTACTTTACACGTAAAATTTTAACTACGCGACATCACCCGGAAGACATTTCTACTATGGATTACGGTCGTGAAAGCCTACACTCAACTCTGTTTATTTTGGCAAAATTAGAAATTCACAGCCACTAGACATTCCAGACTGCAAATCTGATTTTAATTTGATTTTGATGTGGATTAGGAGAAGTTCATCTCGTCATTCTTAGGCGATTAATCTCCGATTCTTACAATTCTTACATTTTTGCATCCACTGATGGCTTTACAAAGTTAAAAAGGCGTTACGCTTTAACGTTCGAACGGTTACAGTTTGAGAATTGAAATCCTTCCAACGTAGCCCCCAATATAGCCCCTGGTCTCTTCTGTCTATGAAATTATGAGAAGCATGTAAAAATGTGAATAAGTGACTAATTGTGATATTTTTGAAGAGCTAAAAACACGAGGTATAGAATTTCGCCAATCTAACCTTGCCAATTTCTAGATGGATACTAGCGTATCCTTCAAAATAAAAGAGATAGCCTTTGAAAGTCGGCATGTTGAAAGTACTATTGACAGGAATAGTACTACAACGACGCGGTTTCAACCCGGAAACCAAGAATATAGCGTTATTGACGACCGCGGGAGCTTACGTAAGAGATTAAGCTAGAATAGAATTAATTTGTAGTAATCCACGAAATCTATTATTTAAGCCGTAAGTATTTTGTGGAACATTCCAAGCATCCGTACAATTTTCTGACAATTAAAAGAATATTTCGGCATTAAATTACTCAAAATCCCTATTTGATCCAACGGATCAAATAAAGATTTTGTTCGTCGGAATTTTTAATACCGTCTGGCTGCATTGTATTTACATTAAAACAGGATAGGTCGTACCTTTTCGCATTTTTTTTTTTTGCAATGTCTGTTTTGGTAATTTTAATTACAGAAATAGTGCGGCGAAAAGTAAAATTACTATTGCGATTAAATTCTGCTCCGAAGTACAAAAATTGCATGCAATACTTCTCATGCGGTACGCTGTATGTGTTAAAAAAAAACTGGTAATTTCGCCGAATAACGTCTACGTTACCATTTTTTGTGTGCTACATCAGGTACTCTTTTTTGACGAAGACTAAAGCAGAACCACATGCTTTATGATCTACAAAAATTATTTATTATTACAACGGCATTGTTATTGGTGACGATATATTTGTTTCTGCGTATTTGTCTAAGAAGGAAAAAAAAGCCGAGCTATTATTCATCGATCGGATCAACTTTTTTTCGCGTTGTATGCTACGCCGATTACAACAAAGCAATATATTATTATTATTCGAAGGCGTTGCATAACATTCTAATGAGTTAATGACGCCAGAGAGCGATCGCAGCCTGCTGACATTGACTTTGACATTTCCTGTATTTTTCTATTAATTCAGCGGCAAACGGCGCTAGCTGGCAATTATATACGTATTTGAGGAAGGTCGCTTTTAATGAGACCTTGAATCCCGAAATCGAAAAATCGATTCGTCTATATCGCGTCCATTAACTATGTATAACTAACGCCGACGTGCCGGGCGTTGCGGCCGTATACCAGGTGTGTCGGTAATTCCTTTCCGGTTTTTCCGGCAGATGTCACTGGCCATAAGTATGAAATGTTATGATTTGATACATATGTAATTTTATTCTACTGACATTAACCTTAAAACTACACAAGTTACGTTCCGCCAAAATAACAGCGTTATAGATTTATAATTTTTTGAAAATGTCGAGTTTTGTGCCTGAAAACGTGCATTTGCGGCACGCATTACTTTTCTTGTTTCATCAAAAGAAAAAAGCCGCTGAAAGTCATCGTTTGCTAGTAGAGACTTACGGTGAGCATGCTCCAACCATAAGAACATGTGAAACGTGGTTTCGACAATTCAAATGTGGTGATTTCAACGTTCAAGATAAAGAACGTCCTGGTAGGCCGAAAACGTTTGAAGACGCGGAATTGCAGGAGCTATTGGATGAAGACTCAACACAAACTCAAAAACAATTAGCAGAAAAGTTGAATGTGGGCCGAGTAGCAATTTGTGAACGATTACAAGCTATGGGAAAGATCCAAAAGATGGGGAGATGGGTGCCACATGAATTGAATGACAGACAAATGGAAAATCGAAAAATCGTTAGTGAAATTCTGCTTCAAAGGTATGAAAGGAAGTCATTTCTGCATCGAATAGTAACGGGTGATGAAAAATGGATTTATTTCGAAAATCCCAAGCGAAAAAAATCATGGTTATCACCTGGCGAAGCTGGCCCATCGACTGCAAGGCCAAATCGCTTTGGTCGCAAGACCATGCTCTGTGTCTGGTGGGACCAGATTGGTGTCGTATATTATGAACTGTTGAAACCGGGAGAAACAGTTAATAGTGATCGCTACCGACAACAAATGATCAATTTGAACTGTGCATTGATCGAAAAACGTCCACAATACGCTGAAAGACATGATAAAGTGATTTTGCAACATGACAACGCGCCGTCTCATACAGCAAAACCAGTCAAAGAAATGTTGAAATCACTTGGATGGGAAGTTTTATCGCACCCGCCGTACTCTCCAGACCTGGCTCCATCCGACTACCACCTTTTCGCATCGATGGGGCACGCGCTTGCAGAGCAGCACTTCGCCGATTTCGAAGAAGTTAAAAAATGGCTCGATGAATGGTTTAGCTCAAAGGAGGAACTGTTCTTTTGGAATGGCATTCATAAATTGCCTGAGAGATGGACAAAATGTATAGAATCAAATGGCCAATACTTTGAATAAATAAATTTTAACTATCCATTCTAAGTAACGTGTTTTCTTTAGCGAAAAAACCGGAAAAGAATTACCGACACACCTGGTAATACGAAAATTCGTGTAACATGAATAAAACAACAGTTAACTAAACGGCCGTGCTGCTACGACCCGCTCCATGAATATTTTATAAGACATTACGTGTCTTGCTGGGTAATAGTTATTATTTGTTAAGATGAGAAGCGATTTTTCTGCTCGATTAGAAGAACGACGAAAGTAGGGAGCTAAAAATGTTGTTGACCCATATCGTCGATTTGAAAAACGTCTAATCTTAATATGTAAATCGAACTTTTATGTATGATCCGTGTGCCATATTTTTACATATTGAAACAGGTATATAGAATCGAAATGGAATAATACAGATAATTTATATTCGAATTTGAATGCAGGACAGAAGTAATATTCTTAAAGCGTAAGACTAACTCCCCTTAAGATAAAAGTAGATTTTAGCAGAAGTCTATTTTTTGTGTATGCTGGCTACCAGGTATCCTAATTTCAATTATTATAGAATAAATAAGTATGAGTTTTATGTGCCTATCTCTAACAGATTACGAGATATTTACAATGTTGCTCCTCAATCACCGTAATCGCCTTAAATACGAGCAATACTAAAAGATCCAGATTTTGCAATATCCTCTATTTTCTGCAAACTTAATAGAGTTAAGTTGAAAAGCAGACGGAACTTCGCCTAATTAATGATGATTAATGATTTTCAATAAAGATAAAGTTGATTGTAGACTTTCACGGCCATAATCCATAGTAGAAATATCTTTCTGGTGTTGTCGCGTACTTGATGTTTGACTTAACGTTTCGCTGATCCTCCTGTCAGCTTCTTCAGAAGATTTTTAAAGACTGGTGTTGTTGTCTCTTGCTCCTTGTTATATACCCCACTTCTGTTTCGCTCCGATAAATCGCGTCATTCCCTCGTATGATGACTCCGCAGTGCTAACTTCCATGTGTTGCTGATTTTGTATCCATATTCGCGGTTGAAATTGTTGGTAACCTTCATTATTTCTATCGATTCGCGTATTATTCTCGGGTAGTAGGGGCTGTGGATTATGTGGTGGTCTCCTTGTTGGTGCAATATGCCTAAGGCGTGCGTCTCTCTCTTGTTCTTTCACTCTGCACTGAATACTCCGTCCTATTTAAGCGATGTAGCTTTTTCCACATTGATATTTCAGATCGTACATGCCTTTTGCTTGTAGTTTCGGTAATACATACACTGCCGTTCAGAGAGGTTCGGTCGGTTGGTAAAAAACATGAAAAGGTTACAGAAACTAACGAAACTAAAAACAAAATGCAATTTTATTGTATGTACAGGTAAAAAAGACAAAAATAAATAAATAAAAAGTTATTCTGGCCTAAGATAACATACTGAACATTATTTTTTTTTTCATCGAAAGAACCTCCTTTGCTGTTAATCACCGCCCGAACTATTCTAGGCATTCTTTCGGTAAGTTTTGTTAAAACGGATCGTGGAATATTAATCCATTCATGTTGCGGAAAATTCCGTAAATGTTCTTGTGAAGTTGGGCATATTTTTCGGATCCTCCTGTCCAGTTCATCCCACAACAACTCTATAGGGTTCAAATCTGGGCTTTGTGGGGGCCATGTCATTACTTTCAGGGTGTGTTGTTCTTCTTGCTCCTTTAGATAGTTCTTACACACTAACGCAGTGTGTTTTGGGTCGCTGTCATGCATGAATGTAAAGTTATGGCCTATTATACGCAATCCTGATGGCACTGCACGATTCTGCATGCATGATTGCAAAATAATTTTCCTTCTTCATTACACCCTGCACTCTGCATAAATCTCCCGTCCCAGCAAAGGAGAAACATCCCCGCACTAACACAGAACTACGCCCTTGCGTCACTGTTGGCACAATGCAGTTCGGGATCACTTTTCGGTTTTAGATCTTCGGATATAAACTCGTCGATTTTGCCCGAAAACCTCAAACTTTGACTCGTCACTCCAAAGCACGTGTTTCCAATCATCTAACGACCAATCTAGATGAGAACGGGCCCACTGTAGCCGTTTTGCTGTGTTGCCCCGAAGTAATAAGGGTTTTCGAATGGCAATGCGCCCATGAAGGTCCGCTTGTTGAAGTCGACGTTTTACCGGACTCGCCGAAACTTGTTCTTCACGGCCGCGATTGACTTCGGCTGCTATTTGTGGCGCTGTTAATTTTCTATTGCGTTTGCTTAATACTACAATTCTCAAATCTTCAGCTTTTGTTGTTTTCCTAGATGCTCCGGGACGAACACGATTTTCTATAGTTCCAGTTGTCCGATATCGCTTTATGATGTCATTTACTGTTGAACTTCTCATATTTATTTTTTCAGCAATTTTTCGCCCCGAATATCCTTCTTCAAACAGCGTAATAATGCGTGAACGTTTTTCTACACTGGTAGGCTTGCCACGTGCCATTTTGAAGTAAATTTTCTTAAAACTTTCGCGCAAAAACGACAGATGCACACCAACACACGTTTAACAGTAAAATGAAGCAAATTTATATGTTTACGCCTGTGATAAATAAACAAGAGTGACACTGCGGTATATTTCCTAAATGTATTGTTCGTTAATAATCCCCAAACGATCCGTTTCAAAAGATCGGCACTTCCGAGAAATTCTTGGAATGATAATAAAAGGGACTTTATTGTGGTTGTCGCAATATTTCTACTTTACATAATAATTTATGGCTTTAATCCCTTAGAGAAGAGTGTATGCTTAATATTTTTCTAATTTTATGTATTAATAATTGTATACAGTGTGATATAATAGATTTTTATTGTATGACCGAACTTCACTGAACGACAGTGTACTTTTGGTGTTAGTTGCTGCCTGATAATCTCTAGTGGTTCTTCTGCTGGTACATTGATGACAGTGATTCGACGTCGAAAGGTACCAGTAAATCTTCCTTTGTTATTTCGTTTTGGAAAGGAAGATTTACTGTTATTTTTTGTTTTTTTATTATTATTATGGATGTGTGTCTTGATGCGAAAAACTAGGAATTAATATTTGAGATAGGATTCTGTTATTGTTCGGACCGATGTGACATATCAACAATTGCTTTTCGTTCGAAAATTGTTTCAGCGACATTACATTTATAGAGCGATTTTTACTAAACATACGTTGCTTTTCGTAGCTACCAGATTGGTGGATGCGCTGGCAATGTTACGAATTCACGTTATCGTGCAATTATATTAATTGTCTTTACGATTATTTCGCGGATTTATTTTCCCAGAAATGAAAAATTCCGTTTCACAACTTCGATAATAAATATCGCTGTTATCTGGTTATAAGATAAATGCACATATACTCGTAATATTCTTCAAAAATAAGCGGGTCGTAGTGCCAGAGCAGCGTTTGGGTATTCAAGTTAGTATCTAGTTTACATTAATGCGATTCCGCATTCGTTTTGAAGCCGATTCGACCTAACTACGTAGAATTAAGCCAAAAACGAGTTTGTCGCCCGATGATCTAGATTCCGCTGCGCTGTAATAAGCAAATCTAAATGTAACACAACGTGTGATGAGATATAAATTAGCCGGTATGGGTAAATGTGTTTCCGGGGAAAATTGCAGACAATAAACAAGTAGTTTAATATTCGCCTATCATCCGTCGGTGCATATTGATGACTAATTTAGCTGTACTATGAAGCTATACGCAGGTACTGGAAAAGTACAAAGTAGAAAACATATTTGTAATACGTTGGTTTTTACAAAAACAATGAAAGAAAAAAAATTGTATTATTGTTTTTCAAAGTCTTCGCGAAACATGGACGCTCGAACTTAATATCTCCACAACATGGTTTTTGAAGACTTCAACAACTTCGTTGCGCAGATTTTACGGGACAAATTGTTTTCGACTTTATGACCAAGCGTATAATCGTCCAACATATTTACACACTATACGATTTTCAGCACGTCGCTTGACATGGCAGGCCTTCTTGTAAATTCTAATGATGTATATAGTTACAAGGTCACATGCAAATCAGTACACACGCATCGTATCTCATTACAGGAGCGAGCGGCCGATTGTATATTCGCATACAGATAGAGAAGCTTGTCGCATAAATTTTCTTTCTTTCGGCAAACTAACAAACAATGTGGGTATGTATATGCGCGTCGTGCAGCATTGTTATTGTAATAGTGATGAAATGATAATAAACTATAAGTACGCCTTGTTTTTTTTTTTTTCTTTTTCGTTAGCCGGGACGTACATGCATAAATAACAGGCACTTACATTGTCTCGTTAACGTAAATGAACTCGCAAAAAGTAATAATTTTACTCCTAATTACTCTAGAGCATATTTCTACACTAAAAATACACAAATTGCTTTGTAATTACCTGAATTGCATCACGTGCTGGATGGAGGTCGCCTGGGTATTAAAACCATCTAACTCCAAAGATCGTGTACAAAGAATATTACAGGCGAACCCAGATATAACGAACACTTGTTTCTAACGAACGAAAATACCCAATCATGACTCGTAATTGTAGATTTGATTATAACGGAATCGGTTATAGCCGCTCGGTTTTAACGATAAAGTTACAGCTAAAATAAAATTCGGGAAAAATATACGGTGAAGCTAAAATTGGTAGAGCTTCTCGAACGGGAAAACGGAATCTCGTTATCCCACAACTCCGGGAGCAAAAAGTCATCCCAGAAAACATGCCGCAGTATGTAATAGTAACGCAGTAATTTCACTTTAGTCGAAACAATTTTAATTCCAACGATATAATTCTAATAGCTGGGGTAAATTACAGATCTTTAATAATTCACAGGAACTATTGAAGCTATTCCGCTATCTTATAACCCTAACCTAAAAACATATACAGACATCACAGGCCGACTTAAATAATCATTAAACTCGTAATACGTTTCGCTTGAAGGCTTTCTTAATAAACCGTGTTGATTTTTACAGGAGGTTAAAGGTTAAACCAATTAAAGCAGTCTCCTGGATTTCGACTTGCCTGTAAAATGTGCCAGGGTCACAACGCCGAAATTTGCTATTTACGTTGTGTTCACTGCAAAATTCCGCAAATTGGAATAATTTATAAAAAATAAAGATAAAATGAGAAATATTACAGAAATGTTGTGCAGTGTTAACTAAAAGAATAAAGTAAATTTCTTCGCATATTTTGCTGAAATTTTCCAGAATCATCGGGTGTATGCCATATCGATAAAAGATCTATTGCCCGTTTGAAAATACGTAATCTATTAATATAAGTAGCATGCGAAATCTGTTTTGAGAATCTTCTCTTTTAAGAGACCGATTCGGCATATGCTTTAGTGAAACAAATACATCATTCTCTCAAATAGCGTAATGACGAGAGATATATGACGTTGTTGAAAATTGTGGTAAAGTATGGCGTTACATGCAGTAAGGAAATTACTTTTGGCTGCTACACAATAAATCGGATGTTTTACTCTATATGCACTACCGACCTTGGAAGTTTGGCCAAGGGAAAAAGTTTTACGATACCTTAATTTAATGAATTTTATTACAATTAACCCTAACATATATTTGTCTTAAAGGCACTTGTAACTTAAATAACGAACAAGAAATTTAATTACACGTTTTGTGACCCGGAATACTCACGTCTTATTGATGGGGTAGATTTGAGGGAATGCGGTCTCTGTCTTAGGGGCTCGTCCCTAGCCGGCTGGTTCATTTAGAATATTTTAATGCAATTTTAGTTAATTAGTAGTAATAACAGTGTCGATCCAGCGTCATAATTTTGCATGAAGAATGACAAATCGGTGAAAAATTAAATCTAGCCTTATTGACAATAAAATATACAATTCGCCGATATCAACAAAACAGGCAATTTGGAAAACGGTGACCGTCTAGGTCCATCACGAATAACTACCTCACCAGATCATCGTCTACTACAATTAATAAGTAAAAGAAATCGCAGAAAAACTGCACCTGAAATAGCAAGTGAATTCAATCGCGGATCGCCGATTTCAGTTACTACAGTCAAACACCAGCTATCGGAGCTTCCGGTTAAGGTATTGTAAACTACTGCTACGCCGAAGTAGCCGATTGTAAAGGCTGTAGTGGGAGAATATCGGAACTGGACGGTAGAACAGTGGAAAAATGTTTTATGGACCGATGAATTGAAATTTGAAGTGTTCGGTCAAAGCTCATTGTACTAACGACAAAACACGTTGGCAGTTCAGTATCAGTTTGGGGTTGCTTTTTTTACCTGGAACAGGAATGTTACACCAAATCAAAGGAATAATGAGGAAAGAGGACTACCGGGAAATATTAGAATTCCATGCTGTTCCTTCTGAGTTGCGTGTAAGCGGCGAGAATTTCACTATTATGCACGACAACAATCCCTGTTGCAGAAGATTTAACAATTAATATCATCTTTAAGAGAAATAGACTATCAACAATAACTTAGATTTTTGCCGAGTTTAACAGACATCGTCAACATCTGACATTTTGCCCGGTGTCCAAAGAACTTCTTAATTGCGGGTACAAATAGATATTCAATCTCGTGTTTCGTCTACTTCAATTCTATGCAGCTGTGATTAAAACCAAAGGAGGTTATTTCCACGAAAGATCAGTTTAATGAAAAGATAAGAATTCATCAGTTGCACTGCGATAAATGTACCTTCTACATGGCGTCGTTTTAAACAAAACATATAGTGTTATTCCAATATTGTTTTTTTTTATATTATTTATGAAAATTATTACAATATCTTTAATTAGGATCCATCCAATGTAACTTTTAACTTTAACATTTTTACATTCGTTGAAAGAATAACAGCATTTACTAATCACAATGTAAAAATTAAGATAGGTAAAAGAAGATTTATAAACGACATTCTAAAGGTGACTGGGTTTTTAGGCAACAACCGTTTAAAATTCAACGCAAGTTTTTCTTCGACGGAAACGTCTGCGATATTATATCGTTTATCACCAATCCATTCACTGGCCGACCATTGAAAAGTAATCATACCCAAACGCACGCACATTCTCGCATCGTTCTATTATCGACATTTTCGAATCTTTTCTTTCCATTTCTTGGATTCTATTGAGCCCATCTAGTGGTTTAAGCTGCCACGATCGTCATGAAAGGTCGTTCAATTTTAGCGCTTGGAACATTCTCAGAAACTTATTTGCTGGAGTTAAAAATCAAATCGATATCAAAAACGGCATAATTGTGGCGTAGACACAACACACACTGCCGTTCAGAGAAGTTCGGTCGGTTAGTAAAAAACGTGGAAAGGTTACAGAAACAAACGAAACTAAAAACAAAATGCAATTTTATTGTATGTACAGGTAAAAAAGACTAAAATAAATAAATAAAAAGTTATTCTGGCCTAATATAACATACGGAACGTTATTTTTTTTTTTCATCGAAAAAACCTCCTTTGTCCTCCATCACCGCTCGAACTATTCTAGGCATTCTTTCGATAAGTTTTGTTAAAACGGATTGTGGAATATTAATCCATTCATGTTGCAGAATATTCCGTAAATGTTCTGGTGAAGTGGGGCATATTTTTCGGATCCTCCTGTCCAGTTCATCCCACAACAACTCTATCGGGTTCAAATCTGGGCTTTGTGGGGGCCATGTCATTACTTTCAGGGTGTGCTGTTCTTCTTGCTCCTTTAGATAGTTCTTACACACTAACGCAGTGTGTTTTGGGTCGTTGTCATGCATGAATGTAAAGTTACGGCCTATTATACGCAATCCTGATGGCGCTGCATGATTCTGGAGTATTGCAAAATAATTTTCCTTCCTCATTACACCCTGCACTCTGCATAAATCTCCCGTCTCAGCAAAGGAGAAACATCCCCACACTAACACAGAACTACGCCCTTGCTTCACTGTTGGCACAATGCAGTTCGGGATCACTTTTCGGTTTTAGATCTTCGGACATAAACTCGTCGATTTTGCCCAAAAACCTCAAACTTTGACTCGTCACTCCAAAGCACGTGTTTCCAATCATCTAACGACCAATCTACATGAGAACGGGCCACTTCAGCCGTTTTGCTCTGTTGTCCCGACGTAATAAGGGTTTTCGAATGGCAATGCGTCCATGAAGGTCCGCTTGTTGAAGTCGACGTTTTACCGTACTCGCCTGAAACTTCACCGCCGCGATGACTTCGGCTGCTATTTGTGGCGCTGTTAATTTTCTATTGCGTTTGCTTAATAGTAGAATTCTCAAATCTTAAGCTTTTGTTGTTTTCCTAGATGCTCCAGGACGAACACGATTTTCTATAGTTCCAGTTGTCCGATATTGCTTTATGATGTCACTTACTGTTGAACTTCTCATATTTATTTTTTCAGCAATTTGTCGCCCCGAATATCCTTCTTCAAATAGCGTAATAATGCGTGAACGTTTTTCTACACTGGTAGCCTTGCCACGTGCCATTTTGAAGTAAATTTTGATGCACACCAACACACGTTTAACAGTAAAATGAAGCAAATTTATATCTTTACGCCCGTGATAAATAAACAAGAGTGATACTGCGGTATATTTCCTAAATGTATTGTTCGTTAATAATCCCCAAACGACCCGTTTCAAAAGATCGGTACTTCCGAGAAATTCTTGGAATGATAATAAAAGGGACTTTATTGTGGTTGTCGCAATATTTCTACTTTACATAATAATTTATATCTTTAATCCCTTAGAAAAGAGTGTATGCTTAATATTTTTCTAATATTATGTATTAATATCCCTCTATTTATTCTTGTTTCAACGAACAAATAATAACGCAATTCTTTTGTTTTTGAAGCAGTCGAATGCCAGTACAATATCCACGGCATTAAAATTCATTTCGCCGAGTGTACATTCACGATCAAGGTTATTCGACATAAATAGCATTTCCACACACACGATATTCACATCGTTCGCAACAACTAATCACGATCATTAAATTTCGATTTGATTGGCATGTTGTTTCTTCTGTTCACCAACGTAGTTATTGGTTATATATGGTTTATTAACTCAGAGGGGACACCTTAATCTTAATACTGACGTCATCGTGGGAACAAATTACGTACATCAAAGCATAACGAATTGTGGCACAATTATTTTGTGCTATACAAAAGGCTTTATTTGTGTACTTCGAATTCCGTTACCTTAATTATCCATTGTTTTCACTCCTTATCATTACTACTACCTATTATTAATTTTATTTCTGATTGGACGTAATAGAGGTTTTATTGTATAGGTAGTTGTTAACCTTGAAGAATATAGTAATAGGATTTTGGTTTGTTATAACCTTGGTTTCTTGGGATAAAAAAATGCGGTGCAACGAGAAGCACCTTACCTGGGGCGGAGAGAATTGAGCGATTAAAAAATGCTACTCCTAGAAACCTTCCTTTCGCTTAATATCAAGCCCGACATGTTTTCTTTTATTTTCAATATCTGGTAGATAAGTATTACCAGATAGATAGTATGATGGTTCGTTTTAACATCACGCCAATAGGGCCAATGTAATGGCATAAAAATCTAAATCTCCCATCTAAATGAAAATTGGGTCAAATTGTTGAGCTCATTGCCAGACGTTTGGTGCTTTCGCTTCTTTGGAATTGCATTTGTAAACTGTTTCTTGGTATAATCGTTTCGGTGTCTATAATTTTATTGCTGGAGTTATTATTAATAATCACTACCATAATTACTTATTAATTATCCAAAATTGTGTTTTAAAAGTTATAATTTTGTTACAGTTGCGAGGGCTGTAAAGGATTTTTCAAGAGAACGGTACGCAAGGACTTGACGTACGCTTGTAGAGAGGAAAAGAACTGTATTATAGATAAACGACAACGGAATAGGTAATTAATTATCCATATCTTTAATCTTATTGTTGCGTTCGAGATTGCCATACTGAAATATTTATCTTTACGTTGTCGCTAGTTTAAAAATATAACCCTTAAATTGTATCCGGGTATAACGGCATATTTTACATTGTAACAATAAGCAATTTTTAATAATATCTATGGGGTCGATTGATATATTGGCTTCATATCTCCCTTACTGTATAGATGCCAATATTGCCGATATCAAAAATGCTTAGCGATGGGTATGAAACGGGAGGCCGTGCAAGAAGAGAGGCAGAGGACAAAAGAACGGGATACATCGGAAGTGGAATCGACGTCGAGTATGCAGACTGATATGCCAATCGAAAGAATACTGGAAGCAGAGAAAAGAGGAGAATGTAAAGACGAGCAACCAGAGGTAATTTTTTTTTTTCGTATTGTGCAATAATAATTTATTTTTACCAAATTGGGGGGTTAATTATTTAAAAAAAAATGCCGAAAGTAAACAAGAGTTTTTCCACTATTTTCTTGGAAAATCGCAATTCAGCTCGGGAGTTGGTTGGGAAACTCGGTTTTTGTCGCTGCTTTCCGGCACCATCTAGTGCACTAGATGGCCCCAAGAAATATACTTGGCTCGTCGATGTGTCTCTACACACGTGGGTAGATGACTTATTGTTAGTTCACGAATATAAACACCAGCATGACGCCAATGGGGATGCAATACATTATTGCATGTGCAACCAGAAATTTGGCATTTGCAAACTAAAACAGTTTCAGTAATAATAGCAAGGACTGTGGCGTAGTGTGGTAAACAACACATAAGTATCGGCAGCGTCTGCACCACACAAATTTAGTGAAACTTGTGTGTTGTTTCATAAATAAGGAAAACCCCTTTCGTGTTTTAGTACCCATTGTTATTTGTTCGGATTAAGTAAGCAATAAGTAAATCGCCATTGAAATTATTATTAATTTTTTACTACTGAAAATTCATTTTTTTGCATTCATTCTTTAAAAAAGTAGTATTGAACGGATTTCACCATCTTTGTCTCGAACAAAACGGACCGAACAGGCTTGATGGCCGACAACCCAAATGATATTTAATAAAATAGTAGAAAAAAAACTTCGTTAGCTTCAGTGTTTGTATTGACCAAAATTGATCGTAATTTACCAGGAAAGTTCAACGAACAATTGGACGTACATTAGTAAGATATTATTGTATGTCCAGTAGGTAGAACAGTAACGCACAATAATCGTTTATCTACTTTTATCCTATCTAGAAAGTCAACAGACAATTTAGATAGATACAATTCCAAATAAAAATTCCCACTTACGGTAGCGGTAGCGGTGGATTACGCACGTAATTTGGAGAAAAAACAACGTACAAGTGTAATATGAATTAATGGTTTGTAAAACTTAATCCAAATGAAAATGAAATTGACCACCCCAAAGGAGATTTTCAGCGGCGCAACATAATTACTTTCCTGTGCCGATATCGAAATATCCGTTTGGTTGGAAATAAATATTAAATAATCGACCTTAAAATAATTCTAAAATTTTAATTGTTATACAATTTGCCCGCCATTACATTTTCGAATGTACGAAAACTCACGAATTAATGATAAAATGGCGGAACATTCGAAGTCAATTAGCAATCAATAGCTTGAGTTGTTAATGTATGCGAAATATGTGGATCCAAGGTTAGCGGGTGCTTAAAGCTGATACACTTATTAATATGTTAATGATCAAATAACTTGCGAACAAAAACTAATAGTTGTTAATTATTTTTCGCAGAACCCACTCACGAATTTTTCTCAGGCAACGAACAAGCAATTGCTCCAACTGGTAGATTGGGCGAAATGCATACCGCATTTTACGTCTTTGCCGATAAAAGATCAAGTATTACTGCTTCGTGCCGGCTGGAATGAGTTACTTATTGCCGCTTTCTCGCATCGATCTATAGAGGCCACCAATGGTATAGTACTTGCCACAGGACTTACAGTGTACAGGTATGTAAGGTATTTACTCCGGAAAACCTTTGATCTTATTACCTTACCCAGGCTAATGTAGAATGGAACTCACGAAGGGAACAAAGTCGCAATTTATGCGCTAATTACTGTAAATTACTGGTATTTTACAGTTTACTCGACGCAAGGCGTGTCTTCTAAATAAACCAAAATATGAGGTTCCTTCGTCCTTGATCAATATACACGATAAATATTTATCTATACAAGGAAGAGAATGCAATTGTTTACTGTATTATGCGAAAAACCCTTCCGGGCAGTCTCACATGTCTCACTGTGTGCTTATTTGGATACGTTAAAGTGACTTTAGCGCTGCAACCGGAATTAATCACTCTTCTCAATAAGTTTTCATAGTTCATTTCATGTAGATCATCATTGATCTAATTTACCCTCCCGTTGGTTAGAGTTTAAAATTTGCTTTTTAATCCCTGTCCTTTAATACATTTTTTTCTATTATTCCAGAGATTCGGCTGCTAATTTCGGTGTTGGTGCCATCTTCGATAGAGTACTTACAGAACTGGTAGCGAAAATGAGAGAAATGAAGATGGACAAGACAGAATTAGGTTGTTTAAGAACAATTATATTATTTAATCCAGGTATGGATGATTGATAATCTTACAAGGTAGTAGGCTATATATCGCTTAAGCGATAAAAAATAAAACTAAGTTAATAATAACGGGCAGCGGTTATATTGTAGAGACGATATTATCAAATTACGTAGTCGAATAAAGGCAAATTATGTCGAATGCATAGTATTAAAGATCGCTGTCTTAATTTATTGTTCTAATTAACACTGTGGTAGTTGCCTTAATCATCAGCCACAGCCCAACACAACCAGATAAAATATTGGAATTAAAAGGATAAATGAAATAATAAAATAAGAATACCGCAATGCACAAAACTACTTTCGAGATATTGATGTTCAATCAAGACAAGGCATGTAGTAAATATATTTGCAGACATAGCTTTATACTGCTTCCAAATAGTAAGATTTGTCGACCTCTGCAGAATAGAACTCTGCAGAATGGGCTCACAATCTGGCAGAAACTTCTTTCCACAGCACTGTTTCATTTCGTTTTTTCTTTGTTTTAAAAGAAAGCGTTCGCGCATTCTCTAACTTTATAACCTTGATGAGATCCGGTAATTCGATAATCGCGAGCAAAAAATTTTGGACATGGTACATTTATATTATTTTGGTTGCAAACTACGTGTTTCATACCGTACTGTTCAAGCTGTTGCGTAAATATATAAAATGAAGAATATGGATGAGAGTTGAGTGTAGGCTTTCACGACCGTAATCCATAGTAGAAATGTCTTTCGGGTGATGTCGTGTAGTTAATATTTTACTTTTACTTTTTACACGACATCACCCGAAAGACATTTCTAATACGGATTAGGGTATGTATGACCCGCTTATATTCTTCCTTTTTAATATTTACGTGGGGACGACGGTCCGTCTTAAGCATTCTTATACGCTCAAGAAGGAAATAATACTTAGCTTATTGGATCACTTATAATGTTTTAGATGTGAGAGGATTAAGATCAGTGCACGAGGTAGAAATGCTAAGAGAAAAGGTCTACGGCGTGTTGGAGGAATACACAAGATCTCAGCATCCGAACGAACCAGGTCGCTTCGCCAAACTACTACTCCGTCTGCCGGCGTTAAGGTCTATAGGATTGAAATGCCTTGAACACCTGTTTTTCTCCCCCCGACTGATGATAAACAATACGCCGATAGAAACTTTCCTCACGGGAATGCTGGAAAGCCCATCCGATTCGTAAGCGAAACCAATCCCCCAACGATCTGCTCCTCTTTCTGAAATTTACGTGTTGTATTGTTTAGATATTTCGCCCTCTCCACCACTCCCAATTTATCAACGCTGATCATGTAAGGTCTGTGATTCTTAATACTTTTTATTATTAACTATAAATTATATATTATATCTACGTTTGGGTATTATTGCAATCTAAGTTTTATTGTTAGTAGTGTACATTTTTTTATTTTTTTAAAAGAGCATATTTTTATTGCACACTGATATACATATATTCATTATTGTTTATATCCCTTTAAACAATAGGACTAATTAATTGATATTAGTTGATTAATTAGTAGGCATATATGGTATGTGATGAAAATATCAATTCAATGACTGTTATCGATGTTTTATTATATTATTTGTTTTATTTAGTAAATTATCATATTATACATATTTTATTATACTTCAAAGAAATGTTGCATATTTCTATACTGTAGCAAATATTATTTTCAAATATTTTCTTTATATACTGTATTAATTAATTATTATTTACGTATTTGACTTATTAAGTGTGAGAGTAGCATATTATATCTTGGGATTTACTAATTTTACAGCAATAGTATTTACTGCAAGATCAGTTCCCGTAATCTCAACGGATACCATAGTTTACTCAATTTGGATACATGTTTTAGAGGAAGTTGTGCATAATTCATAAACACGAGATCGCCGATGATTCAAAAATTATTAAAATGTCGTTTAACTATGATTCAAAGAAGCAGAGCATGCTAGTACCTATTAATATGGCAACTGTTTTTGTTATTCTTTTATTGTTTCTTTTGATATTTATTAATTTGCTTTTAACACACTACCCCGGTTACGAATTATTCTTGGATCGATTATAATTAACCTAAAATACATTTTTGATGTTTTTATTCTACCAAATATGGGGACAAATTGCACATAACGTGAGTATAATTTTCATTCGGTCACCGGTTGAGAATGTGGATCGTTCGTATCCTCGAAACGGCTGTCCCGGATTAATTAATTAAAATTGTGCGGTGCGGAGGCTCCCGATACTTTTGTGCTGTTTGCTATTCTACCCCACAGTGCTTGCTGCTCTCATTATTAAATTTCTCAGAGATCAACTGACGCGAAATTATGGCACGCTGATACGAATTTTGCAGCAGTTTTAATTATCTAAAATTAAAACTTTCGCAGGATGTTGAATTTGTTAAATGTCGAATTCTATCCAGAATTTGTATCATGTCATGGCAAATGAGCCTATTATACCTAGAGCCTTTATACCTAGAAAACGCTGTTTACTATATAATACGAATTTATTAAACAAATTAAATGCTTTTATACGACCTGATATTTTCTTTTTTAAGTCATATCGCAGCCTCTAACGTATTAGTTTCTTGCCGTCTTCTAAGATGCTCTATAACAAAGAGCTCAAGGTTCTCGTCTCCCTTAATATTTTTTTTGTATAATTTTCAAGTGCATTTTCTACAGCTTTGGTGAATTTTTCTTCACATTCTTCTTATATACTATTTGTTGCATATAAAGTTAGTACTAAATTTTTAGATTAATTCTCGCTACTTCAGCTGTGAAATATAATTTTATAAACCAACGCCAGGCAGATTGTAATACGTGGAACGTCCAAAGAAAATTTGTAGAACTTGGCCATGTATATTTAATAGAAACTTGCTCGGCAGCAGAATCAAACATCAATCAATCAATCAAATATTAGACCCGTTCAAATTTCCTCCAAAAATTATTCGTCTCACTATACTTATCAATAGATCGAAGCCTACGTATTTTTTAATCAAGTGATAAATATTCCCAAAGAAAGACGTCCACGTTCAGAATGTATTGTAGAATAAAACCTCGACTTTCATCATGGTCTAAAGTTCCTGTTGAATCTACGTACAGCATCTCAGTTGCAGCTTTAATATTATTGTGGACTCGCTTCGGCAAGGGGGAAGTCGTGTAATTTACCTGTAAAATCAGTCATATCGCAAACTAGGTCGGGGTTAGCACTTCTACGTGGTTGTGTTGTAACGCAAAAAAAAAAAATAAGATTGAACGCAAAATACAAAAACCGTATTCTTTCAATATAAATAATTGCAAAACCCTCGTAAATGTTCAGCTGCTGCCAGAAGACAATTTAGCAAAATTTGGTGTTTGGTGTTAAACATTTTCATTGTTTTTTTGCAGCAATTGGGCGATTATTCTTAAACGCGTATATCAAGTGGGAATTATTTTATCACAAATAAAAATTAACAAAAATCGATGGTTTACAATTATGGTACAACTTCCTATTATTCTGCAGTAATTAAAAATCTATCTTGCTTAGTAAATGCTATTTTAAATATAAAATGGCGGTAGGAAATTCATGTGAATTGTGAATTTTCCACCGCTATTGCTACGTTCGTCAATTTTATTTATTCTTAACGCATACAATATATTGTTGCTCTACTTATAGTTAGATAATTACGTCTTTTTTAAGAAATATTCGGCTCTCTCTCTCTCTCTCCCGTATCGATATGCGATACATATTCTTCCTCCATTTTAATTTTCATTTGATTCAAGCATATCAATGAGAAAACGTAATTGCAATTAGTACATCCGAAAAAGCAAAAAGTAGTAGATAGGTCTTTGCTAGAGGTGTATTATTACTAAAAAAATGAATATTAATAACGGTATTCTACACTATTCGTTTCTAATGTCGAGCGATATTTTTAATGATTTATATTTAAATCTCCCAGTATTTCTATTTTATGGAAGTGAAATCAGTTTTAATGATGACGTAAATCGGGCAGTGAAAAATGTTTTTGCATTTGCCTCGATCTCGAGATAATATTATGTTGACGTAGCTTTTTTCTTGGCAGGCATTATTTATACAAATAAAATACTCGGATAAATTAAAATTACATTTGTACGATTGGCAAAATGAATGCTCTTTGTTACGAAAAGTATTTCTGCAGATCAAAAGGTGATAGCATGTGCGAAGGTCTAGAAAGTAATAAGTAAATACTCTCTAAATTGTTACTATATGGGCGTTTTCACATTCACTGACGCGCCAACAACGATGCCGATGATTTTAAATCTGAAATTTAAAACCAACCGAAATAATAAAAATACAAAATATTCCGCAGTGTAATCTGTCGACTACGTCGATAAATGTGAAAACTTCGTAGAACTACCCTTATTAATTATATACGGGGTATTTTATTGTAAAAGATACTCTCCCAATTTGTAGTTGCTAGCATCCGTGTTAGAATATCGATATGCTAACTGTATGATAAGTAGCCATTGCAACACGAAAGGTGTTCAAAGTAAACCCTAAATTTCTGGCAAATTAGCAACAGTTTGTATGCAAGGACGACTGGGACCCCCCACTCCTACCTCAGACATGTCATGTGTAGCTGTACAGGTGCGTATCGTGTGTTGTAAACGCCAAATTAGATGGCGAGCGGTGAGAGTAAGTCTACGGAGCATTAGAAATAGTTCTACATAAAATTGCAAGAAACCATAGGCGGCGCAAATCTATCATTTAATAAATTAATAATTTATTAGAGTAAGGTATATACAAAATTTATTTTTTAACAGTATAGATTAATTGCGAGATCAATTAGACGTTGCAGAAACAATTAAACATATGTATAATGAGATATATGCATGTATATTCACCAATCGAAATCGTATAAATGGTTTACTCCTCTATTAGTAACAGTACAATAAACCATATTTCTTAGAAAAATTTAAATAAACAAGTTAATCGTCTTCGATGCTGAAGCGGTCGCCATCACTATCGCTCTCATTATTTACATGAATAATTAAACTTTCTGTCGTTTCATCAACTAATAATTCTGATTCTAAATATTTATCTTTAATATTAACAACTTGTTTACAACGTTGTTGCCAATATTCCCGAGAAATTCTCGAAAATTTTTCTTCCGTTATTTTACGTTATTTCTTGCAGCGACATTGTTTCTGAAGGTGACCCAGATCAACTCAATTGGGGTGGTACGGTGGTCTCATTGCGTTGTAGAATTTCGTCAAATATATGCATTATATATTGACCCTTATAGCGTTTAATTAGCCGGTATAGTGTGGCTTTAACATTCTAGTGTCAAAAGGAATATTTTTTAACGTTAACCGTTCAAATATTTTAATTTTTCTTACTATTACTTGTTGGAGCTTGATTTGTTTGTGATACGGATCCATCTGCCATAATTTCTGCGTTCATATCCAGATGGTGAATCACTAGTTTTTACGTCGAATTTAGTCATCAATAGGGCGTTAGTGATAAAGCCCATGCTGCCTCCTGCGTGCACTATTATTAGTCTGGGTCCTTTAGATATGTTCTTGAAGAAACCTTTTGTACTTTCGTCGCTCCGCATCTTGCGAGGCGTCTGTGAATGTAAGTCTCATCTATATGTACAATGGGTTGATTTGTCTCACGAGAATGGTTAATCTGTTGCAAGTAATCAATTCTTAATGCTCGTATATATCAATCCTTTCCTATTATTCTGTGCACATCGAAACTTGACTTCCAAATCTGTTGAAATTCCTTAAGACGAATTTTAACAGATTCCTTTTCATCGTGCATCTTTTGGCGTAGAGCTGAAACCGTAACTCGTCGTCCGTTATTCTATGAAAATCATAGATCACATTTCGCACTATTTTTATTTGAAACTTCTGACACTTTCTTTGTCTCTTCTTACCAGGACTTGTAATTTTTTTTCTTCTATTGTTCGCACCGACACACCAGTTGCTTCATGAACACATTCTTTTATTTCACTTAATGGCACTGATGTACTTTTGTGTTTATAAAAATGATTTGTAAACATTAAAAACTACTTCTCGCGTTTGAGCGTGTATCCCCTCGCAAAAACATTATGATCTGCCACTGGCAAATATAGTCTAACTATTACTTCAGCAAGTGGGCGTGCGCGTTCTTAAAAACGACTACGGCGCATCTCCACCGCTCGCCATCTAATTTGGTGTTTACAGTATAGTTAAGTAGCTTCCAGAACAGGTCCAGGAACAAACAGCCCGCTGTTCTGTCTTACCATCCTTTATCTCCTTTCATATATTTTATTGCTACATTGAGATTTTGCTGGACAAGTTTCTATTAGAGAATTAGTGAGAATTTTGAACATTCAACATTTTAAGGCTATTGCTCTTTCGAACACTTTGATGCTATGCTATCATTTTTTGAAAAAACATGCACATGTACTCGTTGTAGTAGAAATCGATAAATGCAAAAGAAAGAAAATTATATGTATATGAGTTTTTGTAAATAGAGGTATATATTATATTGTACGAAAATATATATTTAGGAAACAAATGATATTTATAAATAACATGATGAAATTTATAAGAAATCTAAATATTTGAAAAGATGTGTGCATATTTTTTATTATTTATGTGCTACAGCAGTTGTAAATAGTTGCAAACTATACTCATTTCGTAAATCATGAATAATACTTTACTGTAGTAGTGAGCGGAAAAATTGAAGATGTGTCTTTCGGTAACGAAAACAAGTGGAAAGCGTAACACAGAGAAATATTGTTTGCCAAATTATGAGTATTGTTTGTAATGAATGTATAAATATGACTAGTGTGTACGTATTTATAAAGCAGTACCTATAATTTGTTCACGATATTTAAACAGTATTCTCATATTTGTGTACAGTAATATAAATATAACTTTTTGATACGTTGTTGAATAATTTTAAATTTATTTATATAAATAAAATATAGAGATGGAAGAGAAATCTATTGGAAGAAAAATTATTTTTCTTATAATAACAAGAACGTTAATAATAATATGATAGTACTGTTTTAATATGTACAAATTGTAACATGAAAACGGAAGAGCCACTCTTATTAACCAGTACCTATGATGTTCCGAAGTGATTGGCAAGTGCCTGTTGGCTTATGTAGGTATAGTGATCTGTTAAAAGTATGTTTTAGAGAAAAGAAAACCACGAAAAATAAAAAGTTATGTGCTCAAACTCTAGCTTATAAGAATATCTCTCGTTGCGACAGACTCTTTTATAGGTCCCGTTTGTTTTTTTGTTTTTGTTTTTTGTACGAACTGAGAAATCAAAATTGTCCAATTTTCAAAAGTAACGCGTCGAATGAACTATACTATTATTCCATTAGGCAGCTTTGTAGTCGATTCTTCTTTATCTTGTATATAATCGTCTTTTCGTAAAACATTCCAATGTCGAGAGCACATGATTTATAATAATTATCGAGTCGATAGCAACTTCTGGGCCTATAAGAACTTGTTACGATTATACTATTTCATGTTTACTGTAATAAGTGTGACAAATTACTGTTCAAGTTTGGAGAATTTTAATTGTTGCGAAATATTCAAGAAAGAAAACAAAAAAATTATATATTATCGAATATCCAACATGGAAAGTATGTCATATTTTTAAGAAATAAATTCTCTTCTTTTAAGTTGTACTTATTTTTATACCCTAGCTGTTTCCTTTAATAACTTATCCGGCACTACTGGAAGAAATATGTAATTTGTTTTAATGGTCCCGCATTCTTTCGTTTTATTTAAATAAATTAAGATGGATGATAATTGTCCTCAACGACTATTACATTGTGGACCAGGTTTAATAATAATAAATCCAGAAAAAGGTTAAATTCCATTAACGTATTTTTAGTTAAAAAAATATATATTCAAATGTCGCTATATTCAATCAGTTACGTTCAGACGACCAAATTCTTGTTAATTACGTCCGTTGAACGCAGCCACCGAATGAGTGGAATATCATTGTGAATTTTTTTCCTTTTTTTTGGCAAGTTAGCTCAAGTTTTATGCATTTTGATTCAGTCGTTATCAAAACGCCTGAGTAATACGTTTGAAGCTATATTACAAAACTCAAACAAGGACGTTTTTCTATACAAAAACTATTGCACGGAGATTATGCGTGCAGTTCCTGATTGACACGTGGTCGACATCGCACGTATATTAATTACATACAAGCAATTTCAAGAGGCGCCGGAAAATATGTAATCGTACTATCTACTATATTATTGGCCCGATTGGAGGAACGCAAGTGCGATTTTTATGTTATTTGCCTTGGTTGCTTTCAACGGCAATTTCATATGCCTAGCGACGTAAATAATACATTCAATGTAACAATAGGCATCAATATATAATAGAAATTGACAACTTTGACGACAGGCAACTTTACCTATTTGGCATTTTTGAAATTTCACGAACGATTTTAGTTGGCGATTCCGGTTTACAGCAATGCACGCGCACGTAACCTGTAGGTCACATTCGCGTGCGTTGCATTAAGAAATGTGCGGGAATTAGCGACTTAAAGCGTCCGTGAAATATAAAAAAATCCCAACAGAAGGGGGGTATTAAAATTAGGTACCGTTCAAGATACCCAGTTTTTACTCGGTTTGTGCATTAGAATTTTTTTGTTTACGTGCCCGTTTTTCTCTCCCTTCCCTCTATTTAGCACTCTTCAACTAATATGCATGCAAAGAAGGACTAAGCTGTCAGTATCTATACAAAAAACCATTATGCGTAGACTGATTACACTTTATTAGGGATAAACACTTCAGTACAAATATGTGACTGGTAACTTTCTAACAGTCAGAGAATGTTTAAACACTCAGAATTTTAAGCTAAAAATACATTCTAGGTTTTAACGTAACTGAATCGAAAAATGTAAACGTGAGGATGCGCAGTAAAAACGGTTAATAATCTTACGCAATACGGGCAAATAATTTAATATATTAAAATAAGTGAGTACTAATACTAAGGGCTTAATTTCCTAGTTGACGTGAAGAAAAGAGCAGACTTAAAAGCGCTTCGCTGCGATATTACTGCGCACCTTCAGTTAAATTTCCAAAATTATTTATCACATTGGTTATTGCTTACCAACAATATATTCTTAACTGACATGATAACTAAGCACTAATTAAACATTGTTTATAAACAGATATTATACGTTTACTCTATGTTTTTCTTTTAAATATTAACAGTAGCATTATATTATTATTGTTACTATGCGAAGAACGTTTAAGAAAGAATGTAACACATAATAAATAAACTCTGCAAAGTGATAATAGAAGCAGACCGTTTACATTTTACATCTACAAATAAACAAATGAAACAATGGATACATATCACAATATACAATAATGAAATTACAACAAAATATGAATAACAAGAAAAGGAACTCTAACAACTCTTATTTTATAATAAGTCTTACAAGCAAGCGCTTTTAACAATAATTTTTCTTCACATGTATATACCACACCTCACATACGCGATAACACACACACGAAACGAAAGACTTATCATAAAGTAAGAAAACTAAACGTAATCGGAACAAAAAAAAACAACTAGTACGCTTTATATACAGAAGAAGAGTATATAGCTTTGATCCTATGTACGGTTCTGGATGCAACGTATATGCAGTTGTCCGTACATGCATGTATAGAAACGGAGTGCAGCAAGTCACTGGGAGTGATAATTTTTGACCGTATCGAACTCAATACCTAAACTTCATTACATTCATCTAAATGTATCAACTGATAATATCACAACTGGTTAAATAATGAATATTCTTTATCCGTTCTAACCTCGCAAGTCGCAACAAGATTGATTAAATTCACGAAATTTTATCTTAAAATTGATTAACATTCGCAATGTTCTCGCTCTTGAAAGATATCCGATCAGTAGACATGCGAATGGAATAGTGGTGATGGAATATGGAATAATGTTGATGCGAAGAATTACATTTAATTGCTGAAACTGGTGACGTAACATAAAAAATTTTAACGTATCTTCTTCGCACTTTACGCACGCGGATTCTGTTCTGGAAGAGCTAAGACGTGATTAAATAAAGCCCACTCGCAAAAGATTTTAGTATAAACCTGCGTATATAATTATAAAAAAATATATATACGTTTCTAGCGTAAGAAATCGGGGATCAATCTTGTTACCAATAGCAGAGGCGCTGTTATATACTTATTAAATACATGATTCGTTCGTTTCAATGTTGTCGTATCAAAAAATGATTCTCGATTATCTCTTAAACTCTATTAGTAGTAGTAGTAGCTACGATATTATATGCTAATTTGGACATGATTTTGGACTATATTTTTTCGGTTGTGTGAATGAATCAACTAACTATAACAAGAGAAAATCAACGTAAAGCAAACTGTCATGCATAATACTTTTAAATTATACAATTTGAGGCAATTACGTTCTACCATAAATTACCCTAAAACTTCCACGAAATTGTTACATTTTCGAATTTTCAAACTCTAGTTACTTGCTGATTTATTCATTGTCGTTCGTGTAATGGCACGCTAATACATTACTATAAATAAGAGAGGAGCATGACAAACACGTAGTGTTAATAATATGAAGTAGCAGTAACAGTAATAGTAGCTGTGGTAGCGAATGTGAAAGATATATCAACATATATGTATAGGTACATATAAATATACTTAGAATTAAATAAATATAGATGGATACATACAAATTACATGTAGAATGATGTATGTATGCATATATACAACAAGGCTTTCCTATTCGCCATTTCTATACACTAAAATATACACGGTTATATTAAAAAGTATATGAATAACTTGTAAAATGACAAATAAAACTATGTTACCCGACTAGAATCCAGTATTTGTCATCAAATCCGTATCAATTACGAATTCCCTTTGATCACGAACTCCTTTTACATTTTCTGCGCCTTGGCCAGAAGAATTAGACATCAAATAGATACAATTAAATAATAGAATGATTACGGGAGGGGAAAAACATTTATAGATACAACGTTGAATGGAATGGAAAATGTTCTTATTCAGCCCACTATGTTTGTTTCGAATCTGAATGAAGTTGTACACACTAACTATTCTTGCGTACTCGGCGTATTAAATTAAGAGAAGGTGCCGCCGAATCCATGTTTCGTTGGGGAGAATATCAAAGGAAGCGACTTCGATGTGTTTCGTTGCTGTTGTTGTTCTGCGGTGTTAGTTTAATTGTTCGGTGGCGAATCCGTACACTTCCAGTACGCGAATTTCGAAATCCCCGCTGGGGCAAAGCGGCGGATTGTTGAATGTCTGACATCTATCGGTTTTCCCAAATCTGATATTTTCGTCCATCCAAATCGCTTGACCTTCCCTGTTGAAGAAGTAGCAACATTAATTACAATGGCGGTGCAATAAGTCGGAAAGTAATAAATTAAATTTAAAGGTTTTCATAATTAGTTAGTCTCAATGCAAAGAAAAAATATGTCCGCTGGTTTACTTACCCACCACCTATGGTAATCATTTTTGCGTCTGCTGCCATGAACAGTTCAGCGCTGTGTTCAACGTTTCGATCAGTTTCCATGCCAACCCAAGGATATTTTGCCCTTTCTGGATATAACGAAAAAAGAAATGTTTCGCCCGTACCAAAGTAGGCCTGTCTGTTACCGCGGTCATCCTTTAAGTTCCTTTCGCCCCATCGCGACGAGCAATATGCACCAAAAACCTAGATGAATGAAAATTTTATTGGCACAATTTCTACAAGAAACTTCCTAAAGGATGGTATTATTAGTACAATTTACTTCTTAAGTGATCATAATGTACAGTGACATTTTTATGTTTTGTCTCCTCCTACTTTCTACCACTCGTAGCCGTGCACTTTTGTAGGATTCGCAAGGCTATTACTTGAATATACGGTCACAAGTACGTGCCGATAATAGCGAATAAACCAAAAGATTTAGTAGTAGCAATTAACAGACTAGATAGAAAAAGAGTTAAACGAAATTAATGTAGAAAACACAGAACATGTGACGATGGGAAGTGAAGGAGAAGAAAAAATAAATCATCTAACGCTATTGAAAAGTAGAACCATAAGTAAAGTAATCAAAATAAAAATAGAGAAGGCTTCAATAAAACCAATAATTACGTACGACGACAGTCAAAGGGAAGAGGAAGAACTAGAAACAATGGAAAAGAAAATAAAGTGAATAGTACTAGATTCGAATTATAACAAGAGAAGAGCAAGGAAAAATAAAGAAATAGGATAGGGAATTGGAGCGCTGGGAACAGTGAAAACAAAGTGCCCGTACAGCAACGAATGGATAGCTAATGCAGCTAAAAGCGGCAACAAATTGTAAGAAAAATGGAAATGAGAATTAGTCCATTTCGAAAAAACTCAAGAAATATTCTAAAACGCTTTCAGCCTTAGCTATAATGGTAAGGCTTGATGATAATGAACCGTGTTGCTCTAGGTCCCATATGAGAAACGAAGCCCCAAACAAACATTTTATTCTTCGATTTTTTGAGTAACAAATTTTTTGCAGTGACGTTGGAACTTCTCATAGAGTGCTTAGGTAATTTACAGACCCAAAAAAACATTTTACCTCTGATTTTATTTTTTCCATTTTCATTTTTTCAACAATGCCAATTTACTTGTGTAATTGTCAATGTACAAGTACGAACAATAAAAGAGATACTAGAAGCGAAAAAAATGCTTTGAGTTTATTACACCAAGACAAATAGGAAAACTGCTTACCTCGTTGTTGCAGGTCTTGATCATTAACAGCGTAGGCTCGTGATGTTCAACTCGAACGTAGAAAGTGGTTAGAGAGCACCCGTGTTCTTCCGTTGTATAAAGCAGTATCGGCTGGTACATCGTGATTCTCACCGGTAACCATGACCATAGTGTTAGCAACTGTCAAAATATACAGTTAGTATTTTACGCGTAACGCATATTATCAACAAATGCAGCATGCAAGACTGCAACAGCTGATGAAGACATATGAGATAGACGATTTCTCGATCAAGTTGTTCTCGTAATAGGTGGCAAGTTTAATTTGTTCAAACATCGTGTTGAAGCAGTGAAAGATTTTAAGCAGTAATTGATCGGAAGTCGCCAGTAATAATAAAGAGTAACGAGATGGAACCGTTTTCCCTTTGTCATGCATCCACATCTTAAATTAGAACGGATGAGGTCACAATTAACTATAAGATTCAATTCGTGGCCATCAAATTTTCTACTTTGAGATACTACAGCCTATAGTAGATCGTAAAGATCCATGGAGTACATGATCATCAAGAACAAAAGCACTCTTCAAAGAGATACGAGATATTTTTGATGTTTTCGTTTCAGCTAAACTCTTTTACAATAATGTGCGAACTAATAAAGTTCTACAAATACAGCATATTCCGGTTATAGCAGACCAACGTGGATCTGAAATTTTGATACGATATATTCAAAAGTACGTTATAAATTGTGGAATATTTAAGAATTATTATTATATTAGCGTACGAGCAGTGTATTCGCCTAGTACACGGACGGAAGATACACTCCCCGACAAAAACTTAGATGCGGTAAGATGCTTTACGGGATATTCTGCCATTCAGTCACTATTGAAGTTTTCAGTTCCTGTACCGTGAAATATTGACGGCTTCCGCCATAAACGCGACGTGCCAATCCACCCCGCATGTTTTCAATAATCTTTAAGTCTGGTGACCGTGCCGGCCACTGTAAAGTTTTAATCTTTTTCCCTTTACACCATTCAGTAATGGTTTTTGCTTTATGAATTGGCGGATTATCTTGCCGAAAAACAAAATTGCGCCCGGCCCATTGGTTTCCAAAACGTAGAAGATTGCCACGCAATAAGTCTTTATACGTCACATATGCCATTTTGTTTGTGCAAAACACTATCCCACATTTATCGCGAAATCCAATCGCTGCCCATATCATCACAGATCCACCCCCTAATTGTCTGGTCATTTTCACTTTTGGTTCCTTTCTCAGATCATG